>SJYX01019546.1:152995-182288 GCA_006410675.1 Oreotragus oreotragus
CTTTTCTAAATCTAGCTTGAACATCTGGAAGTTCTCAGTTCAAGTACTGTTGACGCCTTGCTTGGAGAATTGAGCATTACTTTTCTTACATGTGATATGAGTGCACTTGTGCAGTAGTTTGAACATTTTGGGCATTGCCTTTCTTTGGGATTGGAATGAAAACTGACCTATTCCAGTCCTGTGGCCACTGCTGAGTTTTCCAGATTTGCTGGAATATTGAGTGCAGCACCTTCACAGCATCATCTTTAGGATTTGAAATAGCTCAGCTGGAATTCCATCACCTTCACTAGCTGTGTTTGTAGTGATGCTTCCTAAGACCCACTTGACTTCACACTCCAAGATGTCTGGCTGTAGGTGAGTGATCACACCATTGTGATTATCTGGGTCATTAAGATCTCTTTTGTATAGTTCTTCTGTGTATTCTTGCCACCTCTTCTTAATATCTTCTGTTGAGAGGTCCATACCATTTCTGTCCTTTATTGTGCTCGTCTTTGTATGATATGTCCCCTTGGTATCTCTAATTGAAGAGATCTCTAGTCTTTCCCATTCTATTGTTTTCCTCTGTTTCTTTGCATTGATGACTTAGGAAGGCTTTCTATCTCTCCTTGCTATTCTTTGGAGCTCTGCATTCAAATGCATATACTTTCCTTTTCTTCTTTGCCTTTAACTTTTCTTCTTTTCTCAGTTATTTGTAAGGCCTCCTCAGACAACCATTTTTCCTTTTTGCATTTCTTTCCCTTTGGAATGGTTTTGATCACTGCCTCCTGTACAATGTTACAAACCTCTGTCATTAGTTCTTTAGACATTCTGTCCACCAGATCTAATCCCTTGAATCTATTTGTCACTTCCACTGTATAACTGTAAGGGATTTGATTTAGGTCATACCTGAATGGCCTAGTGGTTTTCCCTACTTTCTTCAACTGAAGTCTGAATTTGGCAATAAGGAGTTCATGATCTGAGCCACAGTCAGCTCCCAGTCTTGTTNTTTTTTTTCTTCCCTATTTCTACTGTTTACTTTCTTCCTGAATATCAGTCCCTTTGGAAGCCTAAATACACAGAAATAGGACAAAGCTTTTAGTAGAAAATCTTCCTCACCAAATGGAAATATTGATTTATGAACAACAGCGAGTTGTATAACAGTAAGACTACACCTGCAGAAGAAAAGAAATTAACATGGTAATTTGCTGTATACTTTCATAATTCCATAGACGAATCTCCAGAAATAATATGTAGAAACAGAAGTTCATTGTAAATGAGTATCAGTTGCTTACTCCCAAAGGCATTGTAAAGCTCCTGTAACATCTGGGCTAGATTGAAGGAAACACACAGTGAAAAGCAGAAGCATTTCCATTATATCTGTATTACCTCAAATTATTTTACATTACGTATAATTAAGTATAATATAAAGTAATTGTTAATGGCATGTTTCTAAGTCTGTTTTAAACTCTCTCACTTATTCACTGGAAAAAAAAAATCTCATTTGAAAAATGTACTGCTTTATACTCAGATTATCAGCTATAGCTAATGCTAAACATGAACATAATAATAAAATAAGTAAAAATCTGCCTCTAAAAAGTAAAAAATAAAACCAAAATAAAAATAAACAGAAAATTATTCCTAGATTGTAGCCAAGATCTTTTCTCTTAAAAGAATTTCCTAAAGGAAAAGAATGAATAAAGACACCTTTATCATTTCAGAATTAGACNATAATAATAAAATAAGTAAAAATCTGCCTCTAAAAAGTAAAAAATAAAACCAAAATAAAAATAAACAGAAAATTATTCCTAGATTGTAGCCAAGATCTTTTCTCTTAAAAGAATTTCCTAAAGGAAAAGAATGAATAAAGACACCTTTATCATTTCAGAATTAGACTGATAGATATTGGAGTCATTTAGGAGTTGTGAGGGTGAAGCACTGGATCCCAACTGGGCACGCAAGAGGAGAAGCAGTTGCTGTCTGGTTGCAGAGTGGTTTTATGTCTCTCCACTATGCACCTACAGTGCTGCATCGATCTGGGTTCTGGCGGGAAATAGATGGCACCCTCAAACTGCATTATTTCTAGAGGGTTTAAGAAACAGACTTTTTGAGCAAAGCTGTAGGGAAAGTGGAGAGAAATTACAGCACCCTGGGACCAGTAAGAGTAGAGCTGTTGCCACTCCAGGTCCAAAGTACTCAGAAGAAAACATATTTTCAGAGTCCCAGAGAGAAAGCCCTCTTGAGAGGACCCTTCAGGTCAGAACTCTGGGGAACAGAGACCATAGCTTTTCATTACTTTCTGCCTCTGGTCTCTTGCTGTGGTTCCCAGACTCCACACATCACAGGGAGCTGGAAGATGAGGGGACTCACTGATGGAATTTCTACACATCAGCCTCCCGGCTGAGGAGAGAGAAGGTAGAGAAGGGAGCTGGAGGGCAAGTGGAAGAAAGCCAGAATGCCGACTCCTGTGTTTGTTTTAGAACCCTGCTCTTCTGGAGCTTATAGTCCAGTGGGGAGGCATGGTTAAAAACAGCCACAACAAAATAAAACATTAACACCAAAAAGCAAAGTATAAATGCAGGACTCTAGTCCAGACTTTTTTATGGAGGACCTCCATCCTTTTTCAGATGAACTACATAAAGGGTAGCCCGGTGGGGCAGTCTCTGGCCCCTGCTCTTTTGAACCATACCAAGTATTCTGGCACCAGTTAAGTTTAGAATTCTATGTTTTTTGAAAAGCTCCCATGTGCTAGACGTATAGTTTAAAATTGGCATTTTAAAGTTGGTAAAATAAAAACTCAATTCCAACCCTCCAGGGCTTGGTAGGATGAGAAGGAAAGGCATGTTTAAAGGATGTCTAGATGGGCCTATCAAAGGAGACCCTCAGGGTGAGGAGAGGACCAGGACTCATTGCTCATCTTGAGCACTCTGCATGTATAAATTCAGTCTTCCCTTCACTCACCCTGAAGGATTCATCCTTATTTTACATACGAGAAAATGGAGGAACCGAAAGGTAAAACCCCAAGGTCACACAGTAAGTAAGCCTTGGCGGTAAGTTTTAAGCTAGGTACTGTGGCTCTAGTCCCAGGGTCAGTTCTAAGCCTTACACTGCCCTCCCAGCCACTTCCCAACTCAGGAAGGTTAAAAAAACCAAAAAGGAAGAATGGGAGGAGGGAGGTGTTTTTAATGATGATAATAGTTGTCGTTTGAAGAGGAGCTACAGGTTTACCTGGGAGATATTGTGGGTTCCGTTGCAGACAACCACGATAAAGGGGATATAGAAATAAAGTCAGTCATGTACATTTGTTTGTTTCAGTGCCTGTGAATGTTTCACATAGTCTGTTAATTCTATGATAGCATTATGTCTAAAAAAAATGTACATGCCTTAATTAAAAAATACGACTGAAAAATGCTAGCTGTCGTCTAAGCCTTCAGCAAGTCATAGGCTTTTTGCTGATCAGGGTGAAAAGTGAAAGTTGCTCAGTCCTGTACAACTCTTTGCGACCCCATGGATGGTGGCCCACCAGGCTCCTCTGTCCATGGCATTCTCCTGGCCAGAATACTGGAGTGGATAGCCATTCCCTTCTCCAGGGGAACTTCCCTACCCAGGGATCAAGCCCAGGTCTCCCTCACTGCAGATGGATTCTTCCATCTGAACCACTAGAGTGGCGGTTGCTAAAGTTTGGGGTGGCTGTGGTGAGTTCTTCAATCAAGACAACAATGAAGTTTGCATCTATTGACTCTTCCTTTCATGAACAATTTCTCTGCAGCATGCAGTGCTGTTTGATAGAATTTAATCCACAGTAGAACTTCTGTTAAAATGTTGGGTCTTCTCAAAATCCCTGCCACTGCTTTATCAGCTGTTTATGTTATATTCTAAATCTTTTTTTGTCATTTCAACAATCTTCACAGCATCTTCACCAGGAGTAGATTCCCTCTCAGCAAACCACTTTCTTTGCTCATCTGTAAAAGTGATTCCTCACCTGTTAAGTTGTATCATGATATTGCACCAAGCCAGTCACATCTTTGGGCTCCATATCAATCAAATTCTCCTTTTTTTAATACTGTCACCATATCCGTAGTTCATTGCTCTGCTGAAGTCCTGGATCCCTCAAAGTAAGTCATCCATGACAGCTGGAATCAAGTTCTTCCAAACTCCTGTTAATGTTGATATTTTGGCCTCTTCCCATGAATCTCTGATGTTCTTAATGGCATCTGGAGTGGTAAATATTTAAAATGCTTTCAGTTGACTCTACCAAGATCCATGAGCATAATCACTGCCTGTGGCAGCTATAGCCTTAAAAATGTATGTCTTTTTTTTTTTTTTTTTGATGAGAATTCTTTTTTCCTTCCATTTTCATTGAGATATAATTGGCATGTGNTTTTCTGGCAGCCATCTGCATGAGGGATAAGAGGTGAGGGAAACTGAAGATAGGTAGACAAGCATAAGGCCGATGCACTAAATCAGGCATAAAAGGTGAGTGAGTGTCCGGGACAGGAGTTTCCCAAACACCTACCATAACATCTGATATTATTAAAATATTGCTAAAGCTTATTTGACAAATGGAAATAAGTCATCAGGCTTTTTTATTCCATTAACTGATCCAGAAAAAGTCCATTTTTAGCCAAGTAAGATCAAAGTGAATTTCAGATTTCCCACAGCACTGATTTTTAAGCCTAATCTTTGAAGAATTCCTTTGCCATTATGAGATTTATTTTTATGAGTATAACATGGATGTGTAAGTATATCAGTAGTTTTATAGGAGTTGAATAGCATGCATCTTTGTCTAGGAAAAAGAGCAAATAATTGTATTATAATCACAAATAAGACTTTTAGAATAAAAATTGCACATATTGACAGTAGGGATGCCAATCACAATTTGGTTTGATTCAAGACAGCCAGATGCTTGTCTCTTTTCATGGTCTTGATGGTTGATCGTACTTTTTAATTGGGGAGAATGTAAAGCTGTGCAAAACTGATGTCTAGAATAGTAAAGTGAAACAATGGAAGGTTTATCCATAGTCTTCTTAATAATAATCATTTTATGCAATAAAATGTATATACAGTGAAGCATACAGATTTTTTAAGTATGCAATTTGAATTTTGACAGTGGTTCACTTGTGCATCCACAGTGTAACAAAGCTATAGAACACTTCCATCACCCCCAAAACTCTCCATGTTCTCCCACCTGTCAAACTCCACCTTACCTAAGCATCATTCTTATATCTGTCCATCACCATAGACTAGTTTTATTTTTGAACTTCATTCCAATGGAATCATACATTAGGTACTTGATCCTGGGTCCTGTCACTCAGTATAAGGTTTCAGAGATTCATCATTGTTGGGTTTGTATCAGTCATTAATAATTTTTTATTGCTGAGTCCTATTCTCTTTTAGGAGTGTACCACAAATGGTACATTATCCTTTTGATAGGCATTCAGGTTGTGTCCAGTTTTTTTCTCTTAAAAACTAAGCTGCTAAGAAAGTTAAAGAGTGTCTCTATGTGTATGTTTTTTCATTGATTAAATACCTAGAAGCAGAGTTGCTGGCTCAAAGGCTGACTGGATGCGTAACTGCATAAACTGTCAGTTTCTGAAAACAGTTGTACCATTTTACACTCCCATCAGTAAAAGATGAGCAATTCATATGCTTTATATAATTTGGTATTGTCAGTCTCTTGATGCATGTGAAGAAGTACCTCACTGAGGCTTCAATTTGCATCTTTCTGAGTAAAATTTATATTGAGCATCTTTCATGTGCTTATTGAATGTTCATATATCTTTTTTATGAGGTGTTTTTCAAGTTTTTAACTGACTTTTTGTTGGCTTTGCTTTTTATTCTTGATTCATAGAATTACATATTCAGTCTACAAGTATTTTTGTCAAATATACATACTACAAATTTTTTTTTTGCAATCTAACATGCTCTTTCATTTCCTAAACCGTCGTTTGATGAGCAAAAGTTTTCACTTTTGGTAAAATCTACTTTTACCAATTTTTTTATGTGTAGTGATTTTTGTATCCAAAGAAATCTTTTCCTATTTCAAGATAGCAATTAATTCGCTCATGTTTTCTTCTCAAAATGATACAATTTTGCCTTTTAAGTTTAGGTCTCTGATGCAGTTTGAATATTTATATATGGTATGAAACAGAGGTTGGGATTCATTTCCTACACATTATCTAGTTGACCCTGTGCCAAAAGACTTTCTTTTCCTCACATTGATTTTCTTTGACAATCTTGTTGAATATCAGTTAACCATATATGTGGATCTGGTTTGGGATTGTTTCATTGGTCACTTTGTCAATCCTCATTTCGGTACCACACTGCCCTGATAAGTGTGTAGCTTTATAGTAAGCTTGGAAATTGGATAGTTTAAGTCCTCCAACTATGTTTTTTGTTTTCAAGATTGTTTTAGCTATTTGAGATCTTTCTAGTTCCATGTAAATATTAAAATCAATCCATTTCTATAAAACAGCCTGCTGGAATTTTGCTTGGGATTCCATGGAATCTGTAGATGAATTCCGAGATAATTGATATCCTGACAATGATGAGTCTTCCAACCCATGAACATGATAATATCAGCAGTGTATAGTAGATTTCTGATGCTGAAGCTGCAATACTTTGGCTAACTGATGAAAAGAACTGACTCAATGGAAATTACCCTGATTCTCGGAAAGATTGAAGGCAGGAGAAGGGAATGACAGAGGATGAGATGGTTGGATGGCATCATCGAATCAATGGACATAAGTTTGAGCAAGTTCCGGGGGTTGGAGATGGACAGGAAGCCTGGTGTGCTGCAGTCCATGGGGTCGCAAAGAGTCGTACACAGCTGAGCAACTGAACTGAACTGATGGTAGATTTCAGTGAAGAGGTCTTACACGTCTTTTGTTAAATTATTTCCTTAGTATTTTCAATTTTGTACACTGTTTTAAGTGAAATTATATAATTTTCTGTTTGAATATTTGTTTCATAAATTCCTTGTGGTGGGTTTTCCTGGTGGCTCGGTGGTTAAGAATCTGCCTGCCAATGTAGGAGACATGCGTTTGTTCCCTAGATCAGGCAGATCCCGTGGAGGAGGAAATGGCAACCCACTACAGTGTTCTTGCCTGGGAAATCCCATTGATAGAGGAGCCTGGCGGGCTATAGTCCATAGGGTCACGAAAGAGTTGGACACTACTTAGAGACTAAACAACAACAAAAAATTCCTTAGCATTTTTTAGATAGACAACCATGTCTCTTGGAAATAAAAGTTCTGTTTCTGCCTTCTCCTGGAGAAGGAGATGGCAGTCCACTCCAGTATTCTTGCCTGGAGAATCCCATGGACAGAGAAGCCTAGTAGGTTACAGTCCACGGGGTCGCAAAGAGTCGGACACGACTGAGCGACTTCACTTCACTTTCACTTTCTGCCTTTTAGGTCATTACATTGTATTTCAGTTTCTTACCTTATTGCACAAGCTTGTATTCCAGAATAAGTTGTTGAACAAAAGTGATGAGCAGGTATATTTTCCTTGTTCCTGATCTCGGGGAGAAATGAATGTTCCAAATCTTAGGGAGAAAGTGTTGGGTGTTTCACTGTAACATATTATGTTAGCTTTAGGTTCTTTTGAGGTTGTCTTTTATCAGATTGAGAATGTTCCAATCTGTTGCTAATTTTGTGAGTAATTTTATTATGACTATGTTTTGAATTTAATTAAGGCTTTTTTGTACCATTTGAAACAATCACATGGGAGTTTTCTGCTAATTCTGTTATTGTGGTGAATTATATTGTTTATTTTAAAATGTTAAACCAGTTTTTTCTTCCTGGGATAAGCCTAGCTTGCTTGTAATGTATTAACTTTTTGTATGTTGCTGAATTTTATTTGCTAATATTTTAAGGACCTTAACTATGTACTCGAGAAGGATATTAAGCTGTGATTTTATTTTCTTGTATTTGATTTGAATATTAGTAGTACAGACCTCATAAAGTTAGTTGAGAATTATTCTGCTATTTCTGTTTTTTTAATCATTTGTGTAAGATTGATAGTCTTTCATGGTTATATGGTTGACAGAATATACCATTGAACCCACGTGAGTCAATGTTTTCTTTGAGGGAACATTTTATTCTTCAATTGCTTTAATAGATATAGGACAGTTTAAAGTTTCTGTCTTATCTTGCATCAGCTCTGTGAGACTGAGATTTTCAAGGAATTTGTTTATTTCATTGTTGAATTTATTAGCATAAAATTGTGCATAATATTCTGTTTTTATTGATATCTGTAGGATGCCTACTGGTATCCCCTCTCTTCCTGAAACTGATAATTTGAGTTTTCTTCCTATTTTGTTTAATCAGTTTTGCTTATATTAATCATCTTAGTAGTATTTATTAATCTTATTTATCTCTCAGATAGCCATCTTTCAGCCATGTTAATTTCCTTTGCTTGGTTTCTTTTTCATTACTTCTGCTCAAATCTCCTACCCTCTACTCATTTGGAATCAATTTACACCTTTCCTGTTTTCTTATAGTGAAACTTAAATTATTGATTTTAAACACTTTTCTGATATTAATATAAGATTTTACGGCATTGCATGGCTCTGTCATGAAGAATGCTCCATATAAGCTTAAAGAGAGTGTGTATTCTGCATTGAGGGAAGTGTTCTATAACTGTCAGTTAGATTGAGTTGGTTGATAGGTGTTTTCTATCATTGCTGCAGCTCTGCTCGGTTGAAATTATTGAAATCTCCAACTAATATTCTGTTTTTCCTTTTAATTCTGTCCATTTCTGCTCTGTTGTTGTTTTAGTCGCTAAGTCATTTTTGCTACCCCATGGGCTGTACCCACCAGGTTTCTCTGTCCAGGGCGTTTCTCCAGGCAAAAATACTGAAACGGGTTGCCATGCCCTCCTCCAGGGGATCTTCCCAACCCAGGGATCGAAACTGCGCCTCCTGCATTGCAGGTGGATTCTTTACCATCTGAGCCACCAAAAAATTACTCTTAATAATTTGCCTGAGCTAATTCCGTGAAATCTGTCTCACCTCTAATATTCTTCCACTGATATCTCTACTCAGTTTGATTATAGACCTATATGTAAGCTTTTAAAATTGTTTTAGTTTTTAGGTCTGGTATTCTGGGAGTCATCTCATGCTGTCTGTGTAGGTTTTCATGAGAGATTGTGCTTGACCACTTTGCCAGTAAGTCCTCTCTTCACAATTTATGAATCTCTATATGAAGTGGACAATGCATTTCAAACTCAGGCTATTTTAAATCCTGCTCTGGTCTTTATCTGAGCCCTTTGAGGTCTTTGAAGCTTCTCTAGCGGCTCAGATGGTAAGAAATCCACCTGTAATACAGGAGACTGGGATTCGATCCCTGGGCTGGGAAGATCTCCCAGAGACGGGACTGGCAACACACTCCAGTATTCTTGCCTGGAGAATTCCCTGGACAGAGGAGCTTCATGGCTACAGTCCATGGGGTCACAAAGAGTCAGATAGAACTGAGCAGTTCACCCCTTTGAGGTCTTTCATGTATATTTGCATAACGTTTGGTGTGGGTTAAGAGTGTGAACAGCGTGGATTCTCTGGTTTTCTCTGCATGTGCTGAAGCTTCAGCCATGACTCTGCTTTCCCCAACCATGACTGTATCCTCAGGTCAGTGGAACTACTTAATTATTCCCGTTTGTCCACTATTGAGATCGTCATTTCTACCAAATATGCCTCTGCGAGTGGGTATTGCCCCCACTCTGCAGCAGATAAAATGCCAACCCCAAGGCCTGGCCTGGCCTGCCCTGACAGAACCTTTATGTCAGCCTTGCTGGCCAACAGCAGTTGTAAGACATTGATAATTGTAAGTGACATTTCTTCAAATATGCAACTAGATTGATGAAACATGGTTATATCAGGTGGGAGAGCAACAAACCAGCACTTACATGAATCTTGAAGTGTTTTGTTAAAACATTAGGACAAGACAGAATAAAACTGACTGGCTTAGAACAGGTACTTACCCCTGTTGCACTTGGCTGTTTTGTATAACATCTAGAATAATGGTCATAAAAAAGAAGACAAAATACAAAGGTAGATGAAAACAAGATGAGAAGTACACATGGTTAATGTCAAACCGTATTTTTAAGTAGAGAAGATGCAGACTTCACTGCTAAGCTTTTCTGGGTGTAGTTCTGTTTGTGACAAAGAGGTTTACTTTTTAATATAATTTGCTTATCTTGGGCTGTGCTGGGTCTTCATTGCTGGGCGCAGGCTGTCCTCCAGGTGCAGCGAGCGGGGCTACTCTTGGTTGCAGCGTGCAGGCTTCTCGTTGCCGTGGCTCCTCCTGTTGCAGGGAACTGGCGCAGTAGTTGCAGCGCGTGGGCTCAGTAGCTGAGGTTCCCGGGCCCTGGAGCACAGAATCAGGAGTTGCAGGGCAAGGGTTTAAGTGCTCTGTGGCGCATGGGATCTTCCCAGACCAAGCATCAAGCCCATGTCTCCTGCATTGGCAGGTGGATTCTTCAGCACCGAGCCCCCAGGGAAGGCTGATGAGGAGCTTCATTATCACTTTGTTTTACAGGGTTTTTTTTTCTTCCCTATTTCTACTGTTTACTTTCTTCCTGAATATCAGTCCCTTTGGAAGCCTAAATACACAGAAATAGGACAAAGCTTTTAGTAGAAAATCTTCCTCACCAAATGGAAATATTGATTTATGAACAACAGCGAGTTGTATAACAGTAAGACTACACCTGCAGAAGAAAAGAAATTAACATGGTAATTTGCTGTATACTTTCATAATTCCATAGACGAATCTCCAGAAATAATATGTAGAAACAGAAGTTCATTGTAAATGAGTATCAGTTGCTTACTCCCAAAGGCATTGTAAAGCTCCTGTAACATCTGGGCTAGATTGAAGGAAACACACAGTGAAAAGCAGAAGCATTTCCATTATATCTGTATTACCTCAAATTATTTTACATTACGTATAATTAAGTATAATATAAAGTAATTGTTAATGGCATGTTTCTAAGTCTGTTTTAAACTCTCTCACTTATTCACTGGAAAAAAAAAATCTCATTTGAAAAATGTACTGCTTTATACTCAGATTATCAGCTATAGCTAATGCTAAACATGAACATAATAATAAAATAAGTAAAAATCTGCCTCTAAAAAGTAAAAAATAAAACCAAAATAAAAATAAACAGAAAATTATTCCTAGATTGTAGCCAAGATCTTTTCTCTTAAAAGAATTTCCTAAAGGAAAAGAATGAATAAAGACACCTTTATCATTTCAGAATTAGACTGATAGATATTGGAGTCATTTAGGAGTTGTGAGGGTGAAGCACTGGATCCCAACTGGGCACGCAAGAGGAGAAGCAGTTGCTGTCTGGTTGCAGAGTGGTTTTATGTCTCTCCACTATGCACCTACAGTGCTGCATCGATCTGGGTTCTGGCGGGAAATAGATGGCACCCTCAAACTGCATTATTTCTAGAGGGTTTAAGAAACAGACTTTTTGAGCAAAGCTGTAGGGAAAGTGGA
Source organism: Oreotragus oreotragus (assembly GCA_006410675.1). Classification (NCBI taxonomy): domain Eukaryota; kingdom Metazoa; phylum Chordata; class Mammalia; order Artiodactyla; family Bovidae; genus Oreotragus; species Oreotragus oreotragus. The sequence goes on from SJYX01019546.1 coordinate 164,466, forward strand.
GAGAAATTACAGCACCCTGGGACCAGTAAGAGTAGAGCTGTTGCCACTCCAGGTCCAAAGTACTCAGAAGAAAACATATTTTCAGAGTCCCAGAGAGAAAGCCCTCTTGAGAGGACCCTTCAGGTCAGAACTCTGGGGAACAGAGACCATAGCTTTTCATTACTTTCTGCCTCTGGTCTCTTGCTGTGGTTCCCAGACTCCACACATCACAGGGAGCTGGAAGATGAGGGGACTCACTGATGGAATTTCTACACATCAGCCTCCCGGCTGAGGAGAGAGAAGGTAGAGAAGGGAGCTGGAGGGCAAGTGGAAGAAAGCCAGAATGCCGACTCCTGTGTTTGTTTTAGAACCCTGCTCTTCTGGAGCTTATAGTCCAGTGGGGAGGCATGGTTAAAAACAGCCACAACAAAATAAAACATTAACACCAAAAAGCAAAGTATAAATGCAGGACTCTAGTCCAGACTTTTTTATGGAGGACCTCCATCCTTTTTCAGATGAACTACATAAAGGGTAGCCCGGTGGGGCAGTCTCTGGCCCCTGCTCTTTTGAACCATACCAAGTATTCTGGCACCAGTTAAGTTTAGAATTCTATGTTTTTTGAAAAGCTCCCATGTGCTAGACGTATAGTTTAAAATTGGCATTTTAAAGTTGGTAAAATAAAAACTCAATTCCAACCCTCCAGGGCTTGGTAGGATGAGAAGGAAAGGCATGTTTAAAGGATGTCTAGATGGGCCTATCAAAGGAGACCCTCAGGGTGAGGAGAGGACCAGGACTCATTGCTCATCTTGAGCACTCTGCATGTATAAATTCAGTCTTCCCTTCACTCACCCTGAAGGATTCATCCTTATTTTACATACGAGAAAATGGAGGAACCGAAAGGTAAAACCCCAAGGTCACACAGTAAGTAAGCCTTGGCGGTAAGTTTTAAGCTAGGTACTGTGGCTCTAGTCCCAGGGTCAGTTCTAAGCCTTACACTGCCCTCCCAGCCACTTCCCAACTCAGGAAGGTTAAAAAAACCAAAAAAGAAGAATGGGAGGAGGGAGGTGTTTTTAATGATGATAATAGTTGTCGTTTGAAGAGGAGCTACAGGTTTACTTGGGAGATATTGTGGGTTCCGTTGCAGACAACCACGATAAAGGGGATATAGAAATAAAGTCAGTCATGTACATTTGTTTGTTTCAGTGCCTGTGAATGTTTCACATAGTCTGTTAATTCTATGATAGCATTATGTCTAAAAAAAATGTACATGCCTTAATTAAAAAATACGACTGAAAAATGCTAGCTGTCGTCTAAGCCTTCAGCAAGTCATAGGCTTTTTGCTGATCAGGGTGAAAAGTGAAAGTTGCTCAGTCCTGTACAACTCTTTGCGACCCCATGGATGGTGGCCCACCAGGCTCCTCTGTCCATGGCATTCTCCTGGCCAGAATACTGGAGTGGATAGCCATTCCCTTCTCCAGGGGAACTTCCCTACCCAGGGATCAAGCCCAGGTCTCCCTCACTGCAGATGGATTCTTCCATCTGAACCACCAGAGTGGCAGTTGCTAAAGTTTGGGGTGGCTGTGGTAAGTTCTTCAATCAAGACAACAATGAAGTTTGCATCTATTGACTCTTCCTTTCATGAACAATTTCTCTGCAGTATGCAATGCTGTTTGATAGAATTTAATCCACAGTAGAACTTCTGTTAAAATGTTGGGTCTTCTCAAAATCCCTGCCACTGCTTTATCAGCTGTTTATGTTATATTCTAAATCTTTTTTTGTCATTTCAACAATCTTCACAGCATCTTCACCAGGAGTAGATTCCCTCTCAGCAAACCACTTTCTTTGCTCATCTGTAAAAGTGATTCCTCACCTGTTAAGTTGTATCATGATATTGCACCAAGCCAGTCACATCTTTGGGCTCCATATCAATCAAATTCTCCTTTTTTTAATACTGTCACCATATCCGTAGTTCATTGCTCTGCTGAAGTCCTGGATCCCTCAAAGTAAGTCATCCATGACAGCTGGAATCAAGTTCTTCCAAACTCCTGTTAATGTTGATATTTTGGCCTCTTCCCATGAATCTCTGATGTTCTTAATGGCATCTGGAGTGGTAAATATTTAAAATGCTTTCAGTTGACTCTACCAAGATCCATGAGCATAATCACTGCCTGTGGCAGCTATAGCCTTAAAAATGTATGTCTTTTTTTTTTTTTTTTTGATGAGAATTCTTTTTTCCTTCCATTTTCATTGAGATATAATTGGCATGTGTTAAGTCACTTCAGTTGTGTCCAACTCTGTGATCCCATGGGCTGTAGCCTGCCAGGCTTCTCTGTCCACGGAGATTCTCCAGGCAAGAATACTGGGGTGGGATGTCATGGCCTCCTCCAGGGAATCTTCCCAAACCAGGGATTGAACCTATGTCTGTTATATCTCTAGCATTAGCCAGGTGGGTTCTTTACCACTGGCACCACTTGGAAGCCCCCTAATTGACAGAGAGCACTTATAAGTTTAAGGTGTACAGCATAATGATTTGACCTGTATACATCATGGATGACTGTCACAGTAAGTTTAGTAAACATCGATTATCTCATATAGATATATACAAAATTAAAGAAATAGAATTCTCTTTCTTGTGATGAGAATGCTTAGGTTATCTCAACAACTTTCAAATATAGCATACAGCAGTGTGAATTATTGGAGAAGGAAATGGCAACCCACTCCAGTGTTCTTGCCTGGAGAATCCCAGGGATGGGAGAGCCTGGTGGGCTGCCGTCTATGGGGTCGCACAGAGTCGGACACGACTGAAGCGACTTAGCAGCAGCAGCAGCAGCAGTGTGAATTATATTTATCACACTGTACATTACATTTCTAGTTCTCATTTGTGTCTTTTAACTTGAAGTTTACCTTTTGACTGCCTTCATCAAATCCCCCCCCCAACGTCTGATAACCACAAATTTCATCTATTTTTCTATGAGTTTGTTTTTGAAATATAATTGACCTACATTATGTTAGTTTCTGTTACACAGCACAGTAATTCACTACTTCTGTGCATCTCAAATTGATCACTCTGATAAATCTAGTTACAATATATCACAGATAAAAAGATATTACATAGTTTTTGACTGACAGTATTCCTGCATTGCATTTCATTCCAGTGACTTATTTTGCAACTGGTAGTTTGAAACTCTTAATTTCCCTCACCTATTTCTTTCCTCCCCTAACACTCCCTTCTGGCAAATAGCTGTTTGTCCTTTGTATCTATGACCATTGTTATATTTGTTCATTTATTTTCTGTTTTAGAATTCACATATAAGCAGTATTTGTTTGACTAATTTCACTTAGCATAATATCCTCTAGGTCCATCCATGTTGTTGCAAAAGGCAAGATTTCTTTCTGGCTGAATAGTATTCTGATGTGTGTGTGAGTGTGTGTGTATCACATCTTTATCCATTCATCTGTTGATGGTTGCTTGAGTTGCCCCAAATCTTGCCTATTGTTAAATAATGCTGCAGTGAACGTAAGGGTGCATTTATCTTTTCTAGTTAGCTTTTCATTTTCTTTGACTGTATGCGTGGCTGAAGTGGAATTGCTGGTAATGTGGTAGTTGGGGTTTTTTTGTTTTTTTTTTTTTTTCATTTTTTGAGGACTCTCTGTACCATTCAGCATAGTAGCTGCACCAGGTTACCGTCCCACTAGCAGTGCCCAGAGATTTCCTTTTTGCCACATCCTTGCCACTACTTACTTTTTCTTTTTGGTAATAGCCATTCTAACAGGTGTGAAATGGTATCTCATTGTGGTTTTGATTTGCATTTACCTGATAATTAGTGATGTTAAACATCTTTTGATGTGCCTGTTGCCTTCTGTATGTCTTCTTTAAAAAAAAATCCATTCAGATACCCTGCCCATTTTTCAATCAGTTGGTTTGTATTTTTTGATGTTTAATTGTAAAACTTATTTGTATATTTTGTGTGTATTTTGGATATTAACCCCTTACCAGATATATTGTTTGCAGATTTCTCCTCCCATTCAATAAGTGGCATTTTTGTTTTGTTAATAGTTTCCTTTGCTATGCAAAAACTTTTTAGTTTTATTAAATCAAATTTGGTTATTTTTGCTTTTGTTTTCTGGCCTGAGGAGACATAAACCTCCAAAATATTACTAAGATTGATATCAACGAGCTTATTGCCTATGTTTTCTTTTAGAGGTTTCATGATTTTAGTTCCTACTTATTTAAGTCTTTAATCCATTTTTAATTTTTGTGTCTGTGCATGGTGTGAGAGAGTAATCCAGTTCGATTCTTTTGCATGTAGCTGTCCAGTTTTCCCAATACCATTTATTGAAAAAGCTGTCTTTTCCCCCACTGTATATTCTTCCCTCCTTTTCATAGACTAATAGACCATATAAGTGTGGTTTCATTTTTAGACTTTTTATTCTGTTCCGCTGATCTGTGTGTCTGTTTTGTTCCAGTGTCATACTGTTTTGATTGCCATAGCTTTGTGATATGATTTGAAATCAGGAAGCATGATGACTCCAGTTTTGTTCTTCTTTCTTAAGATTGTTTTGACTATTTGGGAGTCTTTTGTATTTTCATGAAAATTTGGAGATTATTTTTACACTTGGAATCACTATCCATAGGGTAGCTATAGCCTTACAAAATGTATTTCTTAAATGATAAGACTTGAAATTCAAAATTAGTCCTTGATCCATAGGCTAATTCATGGATGTGTGTTAGCAGATGTGAAAACAACATTAATCTCATTGTCTATCTCCATCATAGCGCTTGGGTGACCAGGTACCTTATCAGTGAACAGGAACATTTTGAAAGGAATCTTCTTCTGTGGAGTAAGTCTCAATAGTAGGCTTAAAATATTCAGTAAACCAGGTTGTAAATAGATGTGCTCTTATCTGTGCTTTTTTGGTTAATTTATAAAGCACACACAGAGTAATTTAACCTAATACGTAAGCCCATAGGATTCTGAGAATGGTAATTGAGCATTGGCTTCATCTTAAAGTTACCAACTGAGTTAGCCCCTAGCCGAGACAATGAGCCTATCCTTTGAAGCTTTGAAGCCAGGCATTGACTTCTCTCTAGCTATGAAAGTCCTAGATGGCCTCTTCTTCCAGTGTAAGGCTGTTTAAGTTGAAAATTTGGTGGTTGGTGTAACCACTCTTACTGTCTCAGCTAGATCTTCTGGATAACTTGCTACAGCTTCTATGTCAGCACGTGTTGCTTCCCCTTGCACTTGTAAGTTGTGGAGATGGCTTCTTACCTAAAACCTCATGACCTAGCCTCTGCTAGCTTCAGACTTTTCTTCTGTAGCTGCCTCACCTCTCGCAGCCTTCATACAAATGAAGAGAGTTAGGGTCTTCCTCTGGATTTGGCTTAACAGGATATTGTGTCTGGTAGGACCTTTATTCAGACCACTAACACTTTCTCCATATTGGCAATAATGCTGTTTCTCTTTGTGTGTTCACTGCAGTGGCACTTCTAATTTCATTCAAGAACATTTCCTTTGCGTCCACAACTCAGCTGTTTGGTGCAAAGAGGCCTAGCTTTCCACGTGAACTTCCTCACTAAGCTCAATCATTTCTAATTTTTTATTTAGAGCGTGACTCTTCCTCTATCAGTATTTTTGTGTCTCAGGAAATAGGGAGGCTCAAGGAGGGAGAGGCAGGGGAGTGCCTGGTTGACAGAGCAGTCAACAGATTATTAAGTTCATTGTCCTGTGGGTGAGATTCGTGGCTCCCCCAAAACAATTACAATAGCAACATCAGATATCACTGATCACAGATCACCTATCAAATATAATAATGAAAAAGTTTGAAATATTGTGAGAATAGCCAAAATATAATACAGAGACATGAAGTCTGCAAATGCTGTTGGAAGAATGGTACTGATAGATTTGATTGATATAGGGTTGCCACAGACTTTCAGTTTATAAAAACATGCAATATCTGTGAAGCACAGCAAAGCAGACCATCATAAAATGAGGTCGGCCTATGCTATGTCCCAGCATTCTCTTAGCCACTTTATACTCTTTTAGCCAATACTAAATAATCGGTTGATGTTTATTTAATCTTTTCAAGCCACCTGTACTATAAATAAGCTAAAAACATGGAGTAATGATTCTCTGAAGTCTCCCATCTCTGCACTGGGTACCTGCCATCCAAAACACATGATGATACAATGAGATTCATCACCTGTCTAAAAACAGTAGAAATTACAGTAATAAAATATTAAAATCAATACAAAAAACTTTTATTATACTATGTTTTTACTCTGTCCTATTATATTTTAATCATGATATTTTAAAATATTTTATACTAACTTAACTTAAACTCTCTCCTTTACACAGACAGTCACATTCTTGTAGCTAAATCAAGGTAGTCTAACTGAATATAGCTTCCTAAAACCTCTACATCATTGTTAACTCCCTAGGGAAAAATAGACCTGTCTTTTCCTTACAATTTCTCTTCAATACAGTGAGCGTAATGTTGCTTATCTCATGCTATATTTTAGAGCAGTTATGCATAGACATTTAGTGTTCAAAAACATAAGTTAATAGTCTGTCTATTTAAAATTGCCATTCTATTTCTTGTAGATGCAACAGTTCTTTTAATGGAGGGCTGGTAAAAATGAAAAACAAAGATATTTTAAGACCTTAAGCACAGGGTATGTAATCTATTTCTCAGACCGGAAAAAAAATATTGCTTATAAAATGATTATTCTGTAGCCATATTTTATTTTATTTTATTTTATTTCCGAGGGAAAAATACAGAATAGCAATAGTTTTTCTACCCCGAACCTTGCTTTATTCCCTGGCCTTGAAGGTGCTTAGGAAAGCCTGTTGAGAAATTCAGTATATTCAGATACTGTTTCTTACACAGCAAATGCAATTTGGGCTTTAAAAACTGTTAAGCCTCTTTCTGTTAAACATAAGTAATTATTTAAGTCAGACCCATTGGCCTTTCCTGTCAGTCTGAATCCTTGCACAGTGTGAGTTGTGGAAATATCCAGGTGCAGTCCTGTCACTCATACTCACCATTTATTGAATATGTATTCGGTTCTGCCTGTTACACTGGGCATATTCATGTAACATCTCTCTGTTTTGGATTTGGTGACATTGGTTTCTCCTTTCCTGGGTTCTGCTTGTATCACATCCTCTCCCTCACTGTGATGCTGCAAGCCTCTTCCTTGCTGCTCTGTAATCGTTATAGAGTCCCTACTGAGCTTGCCTCAAATCCAGCCTTTTGCAATCAATGAATCAGTCATGTCCACCTTTTAGTGACCCCAGGGACTGTAGCCCTCCAGGCTCCTCTGTCCATGAGATTCTTCCAGGCAAGAATACTGGAATGGGTAGCTATGCCCTCCTCCAGGGGATCCTCCCAGTCCAGGGATAGTACCCACACCTCTTAAGCCTCCTGCGTTGGCAGGTGGGTTCTTTACCACTAGTGTCACAGTTGATTGAAATTTTAGTCTTCCTGTTTAGAGAAAGACTCTTTACATCTTTTTAGAAACTGGTGTATTTCAGTGATTTGACACTTAACCAGGATGACTCAACATTGTATAAGTCTTAATATATTTGTAGTATTTGTAAAGAATTGGAACATAAATATTATAAATGGAATCATTTGGAAATTTACATGTAGTGAGAAGAGTCAGATAATTTGACAAAGATTTTTCTTGATACCTCAGTAGTATCTGAGGAGTGTAAAGTGATCTCTGTCATCTGTCATCTCTGGGAAGGGCATTTAAGTTCCTTCTGTTTACTCTTGAGGGGCTTAGGAGATGCAGATCCTGGGGAATGTCCTCAAAGCTCTTGGGACTTAAGTTTTCTCATTTAAACTAAGAGATTGGCTCTGAGTTTACTATATACATTCTATGAGGCTGAAGGATCACTGCAGATGTTTTATTTAAATTATGTTTTGGCGAAATCCTCTGGAAGGTCCTTTTCATTAAGTTATTCTAAATCAGTATAGCCCCTCTAATCCGTAGCCCAGAAAGCTCCACCCTAGGATCTCATAGTGCGTCTTGGGGGACTTCCCTCAACTCCTTGGCCCTACTTGTTCCCGTTGGACTTCTTTGTAGGGCCCCAGACCACCGGGCTTCCCTGGTGGCTCCCACGGTAAAGCGTCTGCCTGCAATGCGGGAGACCCGGGTTCGATTCCTGGGTCGGGAAGATCCCCTGGAGAAGGAAATGGCAATCCACTCCAGCACTCTTGCCTGGAAAATCCCATGAACAGAGGAGCCTGATAGGCTACAGTCCATGGGGTTGCAAAGAGTCGGACACAACGGAGCAACTTCACAGACCGCTAGGTTCTCCTTCAGCTAGGGTGACCCCATGTATCTGATGGTCCTGTTTCTACAGCTTATTTACAAGAATTTCCTGTTAGCATGAATCATATAAAAGTGGGGAGTGAAGGAAGACAGTTCATTGGGAAGGGTAGAATGTGGGTGAGGTGTGCATACCTCTCCGCCCAACACCAGTGAGTATCTGCCGCTCGGGATTCTGTGCTGGTCCTTGTGGGTAGCTGTTGCTGGGAACCAAGGCTGCACATCTGTCTTTGCAGCCATTCACTGTCCTTGTATCCCTGCAGTGACTGGAGACCTGTGCTTGGGAGTAGCAGAGAGGGTTGTGGACAGAAATGCAAGGAGCTTGTTTGCCTTCAGGAATGACAGCCTTAGTAGTTGTTTCACTAGTGAGGTGCCTCTCTCTGCCAACACCACAGTCAGAGATTTTCTTCCATGTCTAATGATGGGCAGGACTGATTAAAAAAATCTTGCAACTGTGTATGACCTTGGATACCATCTTGGAAACTATTTAATTTAGCACTCCTTCATGTGCCATCACCAAGCCCACAATAAATCCTTTCTGATTTTATCCAGAAAGGAACAGAAGCCTATTTAAGCTACAGTCATTACTGGCAGAATTTGAATTTAGTTCATGGGTCTCCCTTTCTGGCCAGCTTTGCAGTACATTATATAACTTTTAAGGAAGTAGATTTTTTATTCTGTGGAGTTTCTTTTAATGATCTCTAATATGTGTTCCCTGTAATTCAGTAGCATTTGGTTATTTTTCCAAAGCCCTAAAGTCATTAGAAAAATGGGTTGCTAAAACAAATTTGGAAATAATTATCCTAAATGTTTCTCCTGTATTTTTTTATTTTTTTTACTTTACAATATTGTATTGGTTTTACCACACTTCAGCATGAATCCGCCACAAGTATACATGTGTTCCCATCCTGAAACCCCCTCCCACCTCCCTCCCCATACCATCCCTCTGGGTCATCCCAGTGAAAGATGGTTTAATTGGCTAATATTTGAGACCTTCCTGTAATATACAATATAATAGTGTACTTATAGTAATCTAGAAGAGATCAATTGGGCCATTCTGATTTATAATTTTTATAAGAACCCAGGAATCAAAAGAAAAATATCCTTTGGCATTTTCATAAATTCATTTGAATTGTGTTAACTGATTTGCTATCCACATGATGGATGTTTCTAAACATTTAACTTTCTTTGAGAAAACATGTAAGTTTTAGTTTTATTTGGACTAAACAATATTTTCTAAATTATATTTTGATAATATATTTTTTATTTGGGATTCTAAAATCTAAAGAAAGGCAGATTCTTTACCGTCTGAGCCACCAGGGAATCCCTTCTAAAATATATCTAAGTATTTTATCTGCATGTCATTATTTTGACAATTTTGTGTAGAACTTTATAGTAAGCTGATTTTTTTTCCATCAAAATTTTTTTATACACAGACAATTCTCTCCTCAGAGTACAGGGCATTCTGTTTACTAGTGTCACTATTTATACTAGTCATGTGATCACAGTTTTTAAATATTACTTTATCAAGCCTACACTGAACAGAACTTCACACTGATTTTTTGAAGACTTATCAAATATATTTGAGAATTTTGAAGCAGCCTCTTGTTAGAATCATGGCATCAGCTGGCCTTAGGCCGTATTTGTGGAGGGGAGTCAGTTAAAAGCATTGCTCATAGAAATCTGCAGAGACAGTTTTCTGTATTTAGTTGACTGAAAAATAGGATATAGCATCAGAGAATCACTTAATATGTAATGGTTATTTTCAAATAAAACTTTCATTGTCATCTGTAAGAAAAATTCTTAACTTTGGAATATGATTGGTAAATTCATCATTTTTATGTAGGGTTGTGTTTTATCTAGCATCAGCTTTAGAGACTCCTTTATTTAGCACTTCTGTTCTTAGTAACAGTAACAGCTCCCCAAGATGTCCTAGTGTTGAAATATCATCCAAATCCCACACGTGCTTATTGGGTCAGACTCCCCCCACTGTCAGAGTTGGAAAAGAAGTACATTGCCCTTTTCCTGACACGTTACATTACTGTGAACAGGCTCTCGCATTTTTGGAGCATAAAAGTAGTCTCATGAGATACTTGCTGCTACTGCTGCTGCTGCTGCTAAGTCACTTCAGTCGTGTCCGACTCTGTGTGACCCCATAGACGGCAGCCCACCAGGCTCCCCCATCCCTGGGATTCTCCAGGCAAGAATACTGGAGTGGGTTGCCATTTCCTTCTCCAATGCATGAAAGAGAAAAGTGAAAGTGAAGTCGCTCAGTCTGTCCGACTGTTAGCGACCCCATGGACTGCAGCCCACCAGGCTCCTCCGTCCATTGGATTTTCCAGGCAAGAGTACTGGGGTGGGGTGCCATTGCCTTCCCCGCACGAGATACTTACTTAGATATTAATCAGTTCCAGTTTTCATTGAGCTGTGCATGTGCAAAGACAGTTTCATGGCTTAGAAAGAATTAGAATCACTGTTGTGGCAGGAGAAAGAACGTGGATTTCGTGGTGTGTAGCCCAGATTAAGCTATGCTTTCGCCAGTACAACTTGTGTGTGCTTGGGCAAGTTCCTTAACAACTCTGAGTTTCCTCGAGTGTGAAATAGAGATAATTATATCTACTTCAAGTGATTATTGTGAGGTTTAGTGAAACAATGTATGTCACAGTACCCGAGCAGTTACTGAAAAGGTCTTAATGAATGTTACCTGACTAGAAATCTTTACCCCTGTATTCTCACAGAGTTTAGCTTGGTTTAATGATACAAAAAAAAAAAAAAAACAGTATAAAGAGAATAGGAGATTTCCTAGTGTGAAGTGTTTTATGTGGATCCTTTATGTTAATGGGAATAAAGCTAGTGCAAGGAAAATTAATTTCACACTTTAGCCTTCTGCAGATGCCTCCTGTTCCAGTATCTCTCTGGCCAGTATCACTTAACCCTGAGGTGAAAATGAATATAGCAAGAGGGAGAAACAGTTGTTCAATTTATTACAATAGCCAGGCTATCAAATTAAACATGTTATTTATAGTATTTCTAATTGTCAACCCAATTTGTGTATTAATTTGCAGGCTAGCATGTGCAGAAATTTAATCAGCAGCCCATTCTTTCTATGGAGGTTTAGTGGTTGTATTTAGGGATTGAATTCAGGCATCAGAAACTCTTCTGCTGCCTCTGACGGAGTCCATGGGTATAGCAACAGGGTTTATAGAAAGCACATATTGTTGTAAGCTGCCTATTTGCATTTGTTACACAATGCTAAACAATTGAACTAAATTCATGATTAGTTTTCAAGGGATTAACGAAACACAATTGTTTTAGGAACATAAAAGAAGTGCTTATGATTATACTAAATGAATCATCTGTTAGCTATTTACATAAAACTGAGCTCTAGAAAAAAGACATAAATTTGTGACAATTCAGTTCAGTTGCTCAGTGGTGTCTGACTATTTGCAACCCCATGAACCACAGCACGCCAGGCCTGCCTACCATCACCAACTCCCGGGGTCCACCCAAACCCATGTCCATTGAGTCGAAGATGCCATCCAACCATCTCATCCTCTGTCGTCCCCTTCTCCTCCTGCCCTCAATCTTTCCCAGCATCAGGAGCTTTTCAAACAAGTCAGCTCTTCGCATCAGGTGGCCAAAGTATTGGAGTTTCAGCTTTAGCATCAGTCCTTCCAGTGAAAACCTAGGACTGATCTCTTTAGGATGGACTTGTTCGATCTCCTTGCAGTCCAAGGGACTCTCAAGAGGCTTCTCCAACACCACAGTTCAAAAGCATCAGTTGTTCTGTGCTCAGCTTTCTTTATAGCCCAACTCTCACATCCATACATGACCACTAGAAAAACCATAGCCTTGATTAGACGGACCTTTGTTGGCAAAGTATTGTCTCTGCTTTTTAATATGATGTCTAGGTTGGTCATAACTTTCCTTCCAAGGAGTAAGTGTCTTTTAATTTCATGGCTGCAATCACCATCTGCAGTGATTTTGGAGCCCAAAAAAATAAAGTCTGACACTGTTTCCACTGTTTCCCCATCTATTTCCCATGAAGTGATGGGACCGGATGCCATGATCTTCGTTTTCTGAATGTTGAGCTTTAAGCCAACTTTTTCGCTCTCCTCCTTCACTTTCATCAAGAGGCTTTTTAGCTCCTCCTCACTTTCTGCCATAAGGGTGGTGTCATCAGCATATCTGAGGTTATTGATATTTCTCCCGGCAATCTTGATTCCAGCTTGTGTTTCTTCCAGTCCAGCGTTTCTCATGATGTACTCTGCATATAAGTTAAATAAGCAGGGAGACAATATACAGCCTTGACGTACTCCTTTTCCTATTTGGAACCAGTCTGTTGTTCCATGTCCAGTTCTAACTGTTGCTTCCTGACCTGCATACAGATTTCTCAAGAGGCAGGTTAGGTGGTCTGGTATTCCCATCTCTTTCAGAATTTTCCACAGTTTATTGTGATCCACACAGTCAAAGGCTTTGGCATAGTCAATAAAGCAGAAATAGATGTTTTTCTGGAACTCTCTTGCTTTTTCCATGATCCAGCGGATGTTGGCAATTTGATCTCTGGTTCCTCTGCCTGTTCTAAAACCAGCTTGAACATCAGGGAGTTCACGGTTCACATATTGCTGAAGCCTGGCTTGGAGAATTTTGAGCATTACTTTACTAGCGTGTGAGATGAGTGCAATTGTGCGGTAGTTTGAGCATTCTTTGGCATTGCCTTTCTTTGGAATTGGAATGAAAACTGACCTTTTCCAGTCCTGTGGCCACTGCTGAGTTTTCCAAATTTGCTGGCATATTGAGTGCAGCACTTTCACAGCATCATCTTCCAGGATTTGAAACAGCTCAACTGGAATTCCATCACCTCCACTAGCTTTGTTCTTAGTGATGCTTTCTAAGGCCCACTTGACTTCACATTCCAAGATGTCTGGCTCTAGATTAGTGATCACATCCTCATGATTATCTGGGTCGTGAAGATCTTTTCTGTACAGTTCTTCTGTGTATTCTTGCCACCTCTTCTTAATATCTTCTGCTTCTGTTAGGTCCATACCATTTCTATCCTTTATCGAGCCCATCTTTGCATGAAATGTTCCCTTGGTATCTCCAATTCTCTTGAAGAGATCTCTAGTCTTTCCCATTCTGTTGTTTTCCTCTATCTCTTTGCATTGATTGCTGAAGAAGGCTTTCTTATCTCTTCTTGCTATTCTTTGGAACTCTGCATTCAGATGCTTATATCTTTCCTTTTCTCCTTTGCTTTTCATTCTCTTCTTTTCACAGCTCCTCCTCAGACAGCCATTTTACTTTTTTGTATTTCTTTTACATGGGGATGGTCTTGATTCCTGTCTCCTGTACAGTGTCACAAACCTCATTCCATAGTTCATCAGGAACTCTGTCTATCAGATCTAGGCCCTTAAATCTATTTCTCACTTCCACTGTATAGTCATAAGGGATTTGATTTAGGTCATACCTGAATGGTCTAGTGGTTTTCTCCACTTTCTTCAATTTAAGCCTGAATTTGGCAATAAGGAGTTCATGATCTGAGCCACAGTCAGCTCCTGGTCTTGTTTTCACTGACTGTTTAGAGCTTCTCCATCTTTGGCTGCAAAGAATACAATTAATCTGATTTTGATGTCGACCATCTGGTGATGTCCATGTGTAGAGTCTTCTCTTGTGTTGTTGGAAGAAGGTGTTTGCTATGATTAGTGCCTTCTCTTGGCAGAACTCTATTAGCCTTTGCCCTACTTCATTCTATACTCCAAGGTCAAATTTGCCTGTTACTCCAGGTGTTTCTTGACTTCCTGCTTTTGCATTCCAGTCCCCTATAATGAAAAGGACATCCTTTTTGGGTGTTAGTTCTAGAAGGTCTTGTAGGTCTTCATAGAACTGTTCGATATCAGCTTCTTCAGCGTTACTGGTCGGGGCATAGACTTGGATTACTGTGATATTGAATGATTTGCCTTGGAAACAAAGAGAGATCATTCTGTCGTTTTTGAGACTGCATCCAAGTACTGCATTTTGGACTCTTTTGTTGACTATGATGACCACTCCATTTCTTCTAAAGGATTCCTGCCCACAGTAGTAGATATAATGGTCATCTGAGTTAAATTCACCCATTCCAGTACATCTTAGTTCACTGATTCCTAGAATGTCGATATTCACTCTTTTCATCTCCTGTTTGACCACTTCCAATCAATTTGCCTTGATTCATGGAGCTAACATTCCAGGTTCCTATGCAATATTGCTCTTTACAGCATTGGACCTTGCTTCTATCACCAGTCCCATTCACAACTGTGTATTGTTTTTGCTTTCGCTCCATCTTTTCATTCGTTCTGGAGTTATTTCTCCACTGATCTCCAGTAGCATATTAGGGACCTACTGACTTGGGACGTTCATCTTTCAGTGTCCTATCTTTTTACCTTTTCATACTATTTATGGGATTCTCGAGACAAGAATACTGAAGAGATTTGCCATTCCCTTCTCCAGTGGAGCACATTCTGTCAGACCTCTCCACCATGACCTGGCCGTCTTGGGTGGCCTCATACAGCTTGGCTTAGTTTCATTGAGTTAGACAAGGCTTTTGCAATTAGTAGTTATGACAATCAGTAATTGATTTTTATATTAATTCCACATATAGTGTACATCAGTGTTTTAAGCTTTGGCTGACTTTCATTTTGAGCAGGAATGGAAAAGGTCAGTTTTCTCCAATCCCAAAGAAAGGCAGTGTCAAAGAATGCTCAAACTACAGCACAATTGCACTCATCTCACACGCTACCAAAGTAATGCTCAAAATTCTCCAAGACAGGCTTCAACAGTACGTGAACCATAAACTTCCAGATGTTCAAGCTGGTTTTAGAAAAGGCAGAGGAACCAGAGATCAAATTGCCAACATCCGTTGGATTATTGAAAAAAGCAAGAGAGTTTCAGAAAAACATCTATTTCTACTTTATTAACTATGCCAAAGCCTTTGACTGTGTGGATCACAATAAACTGTGGAAAATTCTGAAAGAGATGGGCATACCAGACCACCTAACCTGCCTCTTGAGAAATCTGTATGCAGGTCAGGAAGCAACAGTTAGATATTGACCTGAAACAACAGACTGGTTCCAAATAGAAAAAGGAGTATGTCAAGGCTGTATATTGTCACCCTGCTCATTTAACTTATATGCAGAGTACATCATGACAAACGCTTGGCTGGATGAAGCGCAAGCTGGAATCAAGATTGCTGGGAGAAATATTAATAACCTCAGATACGCAGATGATACCACCCTTATGGCAGAAAGTGAAGAAGGACGAAAGAGCCTCTTGATAAAAGTGAAAGAGGAGAGTAAAAAAGTTGGCTTAAAGCTCAACATTTAGAAAACTAAGATCATGGCATCTGGCCCCATCACTTCACGGCAAATAGATGCGAAAACATTGACAGGCTTTATTTGGGGGGGCTCCAAAATTACTGCAGATGGTGACTGCAGCCATGAAGTTAAAAGACACTTGCTCCTTGGGAGAAAAGTTATGACCAACCTAGTTAGCATATTCAAAAGCAGAGACATTACTTTGCCAACAAAGGCCCATCTAGTCAAGTCTGTGATTTTTCCAGTAGTCATGTATGGATGTGAGAGTTTGACTATAAAGAAAGCTGAGCGCTGAAGAATGGATGCTTTTGAACTGTGGTATTGGAGAAGATTCTTGAAAGTTCCTTGAAGTGCAAGGAGATCCAACAAATCCATCCTAAAGGAAATCAGTCCTGAATATTCATTGGAAGGACTGATGCTTAAGCTGAAACTCCAGTACTCTGGCCACCTGATATGAAGAACTGACTCATTTGAAAAAACCCTGATGCTGGGAAAGACTAAAGGTGGGAGTAGAAGGGGACGACAGAGGATGAGATGGTTGGATGGCATCACTGACTCAATGGACATGAGTCTGAGTGAACTCCGGGAGTTGGTGATGGACGGGGGACCTGGCATGCTGCAGTCAATAGGGTCGCAAAGAGTCAGACACGACTGAGCATCTGAACTGAATATTTTCATTAATTCCTGAGGTGTCTAATGACTTTTCATGGTGCATATCTTAGCTTAGAATTCAGGTTGGTGCCTAAATATTGACGGATTTTTGGATGGATTCCTCCAACATGGTGCCATTATTTCAATTCTGCTACCTCAGTGAATATAATCTAGCTTTGGGTGTTGTAAACTGGAAATTTCCACATAACTTCTGTATTTTTTACGAGTCATCAGCAGTTCTCATTTGAAATATGCTTATACCAAATAGTTGTACAGAAGCACCGTTTTTCAAAATTAAGCAATTTACTAAGAAATTAATACTTTGATTTAATTCATTTATGTCAGAAATTGCAATTCTAGTGAGTATTGTTTCTTAGTGTCCTTTCATGCAATTTCCCCCAGTATTGTTTTATATGAAAGACTACTTCTATAAATTAATCTATTAAGAACAACAGTTTTACTCAGGAGGTAGGTTATTATTTTGATAATTACATTTTTCTTCATTTTTTCCCTCTCTCCCCTGAAGTGCATTCCAGAATACCCTATATGGTGGGTTAATTGATGCCATCAGTACTCCCGTTATAGTTCGTCAACTTTTTTTCTTTAATTATAATTTTTTTTTATTCTGAAAAATATTACACATGCTTTGGCACTAACCAAGTTTAACCAATATAGGCTTCCATTTGTCTAAAGAAATGTTATTCATGTAGCAAAAATCCTTGCCACTGCTCTCTGCCTCTTTCCCTGGAGAAAGCAGAACATGAGTTTGTATATGGTGTAGTTATATCTGAAAAAGTTGCAAGATACAGGTATTCTATATACTATACGTGGTACATTCTGCCAGAGAGGAAATGTGAGTTAAGAAAATGAAAGCCACTGATTTCTTTCTACCTTGGAAGGCATGTGATGCCCCACCATGAACTAGAAGTGGTCTCAGCAAAGATGCTCTTACCTGAGATGGATTGTCAGGCCACTCCAGTTCACGATGCCTTCATCCATGTTATGTCCTCATGTGGCGGTGTTCTCTTCAAGGGATGACCTTAGTCCTGAACAGAAAGCTGCTGCTAACCCCTCTGCCTGACCACCCTTTCTTCCCATCTTGGGAAGAATCCCCTTGAAATTATGATGAAAATCAGAAATTCCAAGAAGACCCAGACTTTTATCTGTTCTCTTTATTGTGTCTAAAGGAGTTTCTTGTATGTACTGTGAATTCCATAAATATTTATTGATGGAATGAAGGTGTCACAGAAAATGAAAACTTTGCATTTTCCTGAGATTTTTAGAACTTCTTCATTACTCCATCCTGACCTTTCACAACTCTGTGCTTTTGGGTGCTAACATACCAGCATCTAAACAAAGCCCGGGGAAGGCAACGGCACCCCACCCCAGTGCTCTTGCCTGGAAAATCCCATGGACGGAGGAGCCTGGTGGGCTGCAGTCCATGGGGTCGCTAACAGTCGGACAGACTGAGCGACTTCACTTTCACTTTTCTCTTTCATGCATTGGAGAAGGAAA
>SJYX01019546.1:182447-193906 GCA_006410675.1 Oreotragus oreotragus
GGCACCCCACCCCAGTACTCTTGCCTGGAAAATCCAATGGACGGAGGAGCCTGGTGGGCTGCAGTCCATGGGGTCGCTAACAGTCGGACAGACTGAGCGACTTCACTTTCACTTTTCTCTTTCATGCATTGGAGAAGGAAATGGCAACCCACTCCAGTATTCTTGCCTGGAGAATCCCAGGGATGGGGGAGCCTGGTGGGCTGCCGTCTATGGGGTCACACAGAGTCGGACACGACTGAAGTGACTTAGCAGCAGCAGCAAACAAAGCCAAGCAACGATTTTCCCCCACTATTTTTTCAATGAAATATTTGAAACATACATGAGTGTTGAGAGAATTGTAAGCAATCATATGCCCACCACATAGATTCTACAGTTAATATCTTACATGTTTGCTTTCTCATACATTTCTCCATCTCTTTTTGTTATATGCATTTCATACCACATTGTAATCATCAGTACACTTCACCCTTAACATATTACACTATGAATATTATTAAATAGAGCTCAGTACTTGTTGACAGAGCTTTCATCTGCCTTTTGAGTTAAATTTACAATGAAATGAAATGTGCAAAAACCTAAGTGCATCATTTGATGAATTTTGACAAGTGCCTACATCAATATGGAATAAACCTTAAACTAAATATAGAACATTTTCATCCCCTAAAAGTTTCCTCATGTATTTTCCCAGTCGTCCCCCATCCGCACCCCCAGAGGCAACCACTGTTGTGATTTTTTTCCACCATAGCTTAATTTCAAGCAACCAGTTATTGGCAAATGCTTTTATTCTCTCTTAAATAAAAGTATTGGTTGGATTTGGCCACATACATAGGTACCTGCCTGAAGGTTAAATGAGTGATCCATTTTCCAACCACCCCCAGAGGCAACCACTGTTGTGATTTTTCTCCACCATAGCTTAATTTCAAGCAACCAGTTATTGGCAAATGCTTTTATTCTCTCTTAAAGTATTGGTTGGATTTGGCCACATACATAGGTACCTGCCTGAAGGTTAAATGAGTGATCCATTTTCCATTTTCACATCCTTGCAATTTTCTGAGGCTGGAATTTCTGCCTCTCTTCTAATGGCTTACTTGCCCTTCTCCCTAACCATTTAACTACCTTCTAATCCTTCCTGATAGTTTCAGGTAAACTACGAGAAGATGAAGCTGCCATCAGAAAGTTAGAAAAGCACACCATTTCAGAAGTAAATTCAGCCAGCATGTCTTAATAGCTTACTTTGTGCCAGGTACCGGTCTAGACGTAGAGGCTGCCAAGATGAATAAAACATGTAGAAGTCACAGGACAGGAGATTGACACAAAAGCCAATAACTATTAGTCATTTGTTTACAGCACTTTAAAAATAGTTATTGAGCCTCCTGTGTGCCAGGCAGGAGGGATACAGCCCAGAACAAGGCAAGCACGGTTCCTGCCCTCAAGAACTGCAGCCTAGAGTTGAAGGTGACCCTTAGAAGTGTGCCAAGGATCCCAAATCAGAAGTGCAAGGTGTTACAGGAATTGCAGAGCAAACAGATGGAACACAGGCCTTCTGAAGGGCTATAGGTGGTCAGAAAAGGCTTTGCGGAAGGAATTGCCATAAGCTGCTATCTAGAGGACAAGCAGGAGTGAACTTGGTGAAGTGGGTATAAGGAGCTGATTGCAGGCATGTGCAAACAGCATGAGAAAACAAGTGGCAGGTTGGAAAATGGAAATAAGGTGTAGGAGCAAGGGAAACGTGCCCCCAAAGTGAAGTCTAGAGAAGGAGATAGGGGAAGTCCAGTGGATTCTTGTAACATTTATCAGGAGGAGGCAAAGGTAGTTAACAGTGCAAACAGCGTGAGAAAACAAGTGGCAGGTTGGAAAATGGAAATAAGGTGTAGGAGCAAGGGAAACGTGCCCCCAAAGTGAAGTCTAGAGAAGGAGATAGGGGAAGTCCAGTGGATTCTTGTAACATTTATCAGGAGGAGGCAAAGGTAGTTAACAACCTGAGCCATTGTCGTCTTCACTCTTCACCCCCCAGATGAAACTGTGGATTTATTGGATTAGCTTTTGAGGGTCATCCAGAATGGGCTGCATCATTGTTCTGGAAAGAAGCAATTCCAAGAGGAAGAGTTCAAAAGTCCTAGAGTTAAGAGATGATGTGACTAAAAGAGTACAGTGCTTGGGAATATCTTTGACTAAGGAGGTGAAGAAAATAAATGATATGACAAGTTTAGGTTTAAGTGACTTCTTAAAATATGCATCTCTGTCTAGTTTGCAATCCTGAGACCAAACCTGAAAGTGATCACAGGGATTCTTTGACCAAAGGCATGAATTTCACCATCTACTCCAGAGGCCTGCGATCAGCTCAGGGCGTGCTGCAGAAGTAGCCGTTGTCACGAGCAGGCCTTCCCCTGCGTCGTTAGTGCAGCAATTTAAAAATTAGCAGATGTGGCCAGGTCCTCACCTTTGTACCACTTTGGTTTTCTTGCATTATTTAACACCTTGCTTTGCCAACAAAGGTCCGTCTAGCCAAGGCTATGGTTTTTCCAGTGGTCATGTATGGATGTGAGAGTTGGACTGTGAAGAAGGCTNCACCTCCACTAGCTTTGTTCATAGTGATGCTTTCTAAGGCCCACTTGACTTCATATTCCAGGATGTCTATTTAATTCTCTGAGGAATCTCCATAGGGTTTTCCATAGTGGCTGCACCAATTTACATTCACCCCAACAGTGCATGAGGGTTCCCCTTTCTTTACATCCTTGCCAGCAGTTACTTTGATGCCTTTCTGGTAATAGCCATTCTGACAGGTGTGAGGTAATATTTCATTGTGGTTCTGATTTGCATTTCCCTAATAATCAGTGATGTTGAGCGTCTTTTTCTGTGCCTGTTGGCCATATGTATGTCTTCTTTCTTTCATCTTTTTCTAGTTTCTTAAGGTAGAATCCTAAGTTACCAGTTTGAGACCTTTCATTTCTGTTGTAGGTTATCAAAGGTATAGATTTCTCTCTAGCCATTGCTTTAGTTGCACTTCTTAATTTTTGACATGGATTTTGATTTCACTAAGTGCAAAACATGCCAAGTTTAGTGCAGAGTATCTTAATCTGTCCCAGCTTTTACTTTTCCACCAGGCCTTCTCATGTTTCCGTGCTCCATGTTCAAGGCTCAAAGTCAGCCTGAAGCATGTGGATAGCTTTTGACCCTTTATGTCTGTGGGTAGCCTTCTTCAGCCAGGAATTTTCAGAGAGCTTATCAAGACTGTCTTATGGCTGTTTATTTCATTGATTTCCTTGTAAAGTTTGAGTGAAGCCACAGGCTAGCTGAGCCACTGGGCTTCCCCGTTTGTCTGCTTCTGAGACTGCTACTGCTGCTAACAGCGCTCATGGGCATGGAGTTTTCCCATGCTCAGCTGCAAATCAGGTGAGCTTTCTGTGACAGTGAAGATGCTGATGGTCACAGCTTGACCCTCTCTGACATGGAGTCTAAGAGAGGGAGTGGTTTAGAAGGGATGGGAGAAACCCCAGGCAAGAATCTCATAGACTCCCACTGTTCTTATCCGAAGTTCAGTTGCTTTTGATTAATAATCACGTCCCAATTTGTTTTATGCCCTTGGTCTTTGGTTAATTTACATTAAAATGCTTCTTTTGATAATTTTGTCCAGTTTTATTGCTAATTAGGAAGAGTATTTGCTAAGTAAACTCCTTATTATTGCCATACTTTGTCATTATTTTCTGACATCACCCCAGATTCACACATTGCTGTTAATCCTATTAACATAGTCAACTATTAATTTAAGATAAAGTTGAATTTTCATTNGATGGGAGAAACCCCAGGCAAGAATCTCATAGACTCCCACTGTTCTTATCCGAAGTTCAGTTGCTTTTGATTAATAATCACGTCCCAATTTGTTTTATGCCCTTGATCTTTGGTTAATTTACATTAAAATGCTTCTTTTGATAATTTTGTCCAGTTTTATTGCTAATTAGGAAGAGTATTTGCTAAGTAAACTCCTTATTATTGCCATACTTTGTCATTATTTTCTGACATCACCCCAGATTCACACATTGCTGTTAATCCTATTAACATAGTCAACTATTAATTTAAGATAAAGTTGAATTTTCATTATGTTAACTTTATGGAGATAAAATAATTCTTTGAGTTTAATTAATGTTTTCATTATAGTAGCATCTATTTTCTCTTTCATTTATTGAGTCCTAGCTATGTGCTGGGGTCTGCTCTATTTTCCGTGATATAAAGATGTATGAGGATGTCTCTGCCTTTCATGAGTTCACATGTTTAATGCGGGAGACAGACTAAAAATAAATTACAAATATTATAATAAAGCATAATGCATGGTGTTATATAGGGGTGAGCAAAGTGCTGTGAGGTGACCAGGATATGCTTGTCTCTAACCAGTAAGAGTTCACAAATTGTGGTGCTTTTGATTGGGACTCAGGGGGGTCTGAGTCTGCCAAACAATGGGGTGCANGAGATAAAATAATTCTTTGAGTTTAATTAATGTTTTCATTATAGTAGCATCTATTTTCTGTTTCATTTATTGAGTCCTAGCTATGTGCTGGGGTCTGCTCTATTTTCCGTGATATAAAGATGTATGAGGATGTCTCTGCCTTTCATGAGTTCACATGTTTAATGCGGGAGACAGACTAAAAATAAATTACAAATATTATAATAAAGCATAATGCATGGTGTTATATAGGGGTGAGCAAAGTGCTGTGAGGTGACCAGGATATGCTTGTCTCTAACCAGTAAGAGTTCACAAATTGTGGTGCTTTTGATTGGGACTCAGGGGGGTCTGAGTCTGCCAAACAATGGGGTGCAGTAAATAGGGAATTCTGAGCATGGAAAGCAGTGTGTACAAAGACAAGGTTCAAGTAATATCTGAAAAGAGGGTGCATGGTAAACAGTGGTAGAAGAGGAAACTTAGGTCAGAGATGCATTTACATCTGCTGACCGTTCTGGCCTTCATCCTCTAGGCCGACAGATGCCAATCAAGGCTTTTAGTGATCAAATTAGCTTTCTCTTTTGTTTTGTCTTAGCGTTTATTTCCAGCAGTTCTGTGGAGTATAAGACTGGAATGAAGAGAGACAAGTAACAGATCAATGAGATTGGAGACTTTTGGACTCAGAGTTGAGATGATGAGTACAAAAATAGAGATTAGAAAAAAAAAAGCATAGCCAGATTCAGAGATGGTTATGATGAAATTGATAGGATTTAGTGACATTGAAATGAGGAACAGTAGGGGTGACTGGTTGGGCACAGAAGACTTGGAGGGCATGGGGATGAGGCAGCCTCTGGGAAGCCACCAAACAGGAAATCAACCCAGATGACAGAAGTCAGATAGGATGTGCAGTGTTTACTGGCTAAGGGGCCAGGAAAAGGGGGGAGGATCCAGGCAGGAAGAGATGTAGGGAAACTTGGGAAACCCGGCTGGAATGACAGCTGCAGGCAGATCCCAAATAGGTTTTCTGGGCTGCCAAGAGGGAAGTGACTTCACCTAAGGTCCATCCCCTTAAGTGTGGGTAGTGGAGGCAGTAAGAAGTTCCAATCCAATGTGGCCATTTTGGCACTCTTATTTTTAATAAAAACTTGGAATGAATCTAAACCCTACTTGAAATAGGATGATGATGTTGACTGATAAAGTGAAAATGAAGTCGCTCTGTCATGTCTGACTCTTTGCGACCCCACGGACTGTAGCCTACCAGGCTTCTCCATCCATGGGATTCTCCAGGCAAGAATACTGCAGTGGGTTACTATTTCCTTCTCCAGGGGATCTTCCCAACCCAGGGATCAAACCCTGGTCTCCCGCATTGGAGGCAGATGCTTTAACCTCTGAGTCACCAGAGAAGCCCAGTTATATTGAATTATATTGACTGATAATTCTCCCTCAACTAGCATTCCTCCTGAAGGTAATTCAGATACTGCACAGAGACCATCATTAATTCTGAAATCAGAGAGGAATTATTCAGAAAGCAACTCTTTATAAACCTCTACATTGCTACTGAAGTGTTATGCATCTTTTCAAAGGTGGGCAGATACAAATGGACACAATGATGGTGAAGAATAAATGATTACATACTTTGTCTTGATCTACACTTCTTTAAGAGGTCCCTTTTTATGGGCAACATTCTGTGACTTAATTTTTCCTGTCCATGACATTCTAGTGTTTTTTTAATTGCTAACCATCCGGATTTGCTGTCAGTATGAATCAGGTTTTTTGTATAATTAAGCCAGCTTATCTTTCACCCAAAATAATGAATCCATTCTATTTTAATTACTTTTCCATTTCCAGAACCAGTCATCCTGTATTAATACAAATATAGGAAAATCTGAGTCACTTTTGTACTATAAGTAATAGCACAGAATGTCTATCATACACTTGCCTCACATTTTTGGAAACATTCAATATAAGTTGATAAAATATTAGTATTTTGCCAGAAGCATAGAAACCAGGAAAGACATCAGTATTTTAGTTCATTCACTTACTTCATGAAGCCAACTTTCTAAACCCTATCATTTATTTCCCAGAATTTCACAGTGTTGATTCTATATCCAACCAATGACACATTGTAATGTATGAAGCCTTTCTGTTTCTGGAGGTAATTTCAGAGAAGCATTGTCTGGCAGCTCAGTTTTATCACTCATCCTTTTGTGGGTTTTTTTTTTTTTTTTCATTTACTCCTTCCTTAACTGAATATGATTCTAGTCACTGGAGATGCAGCAATGAAAGAGACAGAAAAAGGTTCTGAGTCCCATTGAACTCCTGTGGCAGGTCGGGGAGACAGATGGTAAACAGCTGTCACCAACAGTGATGAGTAATGTGCAGAGAATTTGAAGAAGGTGGTGTGATAGAGAGGGCTTCTGTAGCTGGAGGGCTCAGGGGAGACCTCTCTGAGAAGGTGGCATTAAAGTCGACATTTGAGTGACAGGAGATGCCATGAGATGATCATGGGGTTGAGCATTCCAGGAGAAAGTCATGGCTAGAACAAAGGTCACGAGAGAAAATGTAATCCAGAAACCAAATGAACAGCAGTGCTGCTGGAGTGATGTGAACTGGACAATGGTAAGAAACGAGCTTAGGGAGGGAGAGGACATTCAGGGTAAGGCGTGGGGATTTCATCTCAAGTTCCATGAAGAGATGCTGGACGATTTTAAATGAGAGAGTGATGTGATCAGATTTGTTCTTACAAGATTGGGCTGGCTGCTCTGTGGAGAATAGATGGATGGAGGCAAGTATGGAAACAGCAAGATAAGGTTCAACTGAGAGATGACCTTGGCTTGCATCACAGGTGAAGAGAAGTAGATAACTCAGATTTTTTCTTTCATAAGTATTAGGACTTTGGCATCCCTTAATCATTCAGGGAAGTTATCGCACTTGTCATTTTCAAATATTCTTTGCACAGTTACATATTTTCCATGGCTAGAGCAAAGTGTGACATTTAGCTCTCTAGATTCAAATCCAAGTTCTCCAACTTTGTGGTCATATGGCTTCAAGCATGTCTCTTAACCGCTTTATATTTGTTTCATCTTATATAAAGAATGGACTAGTAATCTTACCTATTTCATAGGTTGTTGACAGAAGTGATTAAGAAAATGCACATAGAAATACTTAGCACACTACTAGTCTACAGTAAGAACTCAATGAATGTTAGTAATTAGATACTGGATTTCTGCCTTAGCCTTCTTACTAAGACACATTTAGGTCTTCAGCCCTGGGATTTCTTTGGAAGGAATGATGCTAAAGCTGAAACTCCAGTACTTTGGCCACCTGATGCGAAGAGTTGACTCATTGGAAAAGACTCTGATGCTGGGAGGGATTGGGAGCAGGAGGAGAAGGGGACAACAGAGGATGAGATGGCTGGATGGCATCACTGACTCAATGGACATGAATTTGAGTGAACTCCGGGAGTTGGTGATGGACAGGGAGGCCTGGCGTGCTGCAATTCATGGGGTCGCAAAGAGTCGGACACGACTGAGCGACTGAACTGAACTGAACCCAGGAATAAAATTTACAGTAATAACACTTTTAAGAAGCAGACTTCTGTGCTTCATTTCATAATTTGTTCATGTATTATTAGGATACAGTTTTTTTTTTTTTTAATATCTTACCAGTAATCTTTATTTAATGTACTCTGAGATTTCACATCAGGTAATACTTCATTTTTAAAGTGCTTTTTGTTTTCTGGGTTTTGAACATCTGTAGCCTTTTAGAGAGATTGAATATTATCAGTTTTACTGCAGAGTTTGTGTGTTCAACCCTTAAAACAGGGTGAAGGAGGAAGGGCATGTGATGCCAAGATTACATAAATCATGTGAAAGCTTAGTTCCCCGCCTCCACTGGTGCCATAACAGCACCTGGTCACTGTTCAGGTGTGCCCTCCTCAAGCATTGTCCTCCTGCTTATCCTATGGACTTAGGTCCATGTTGGATCCGTGGTGGGAAAAGACTCTGCTTGTTTGGATCACAGGGTAATCTCAAAGACCTTGTGTAGAATCTTTGGTTCCCTTGTAAACACTGGTTCCTGTCACTGTGTTGAGCTGCTGCTGCATCTCAGACTCACAGGACTGGTTGTTTGCCTCTCAAACAGGCTTGAGAACAGTAGGAAAGTAGAGTAGGTCAATGTGGCATATGGTTGAGTTTGTATGCACAGATGTGGTAGAGAATAACAAGGACAGTCTTTTAAATTGGTTCCTCAGTTATAAATGTGGCATGCAGATGTTTCATGGTTATGGCTGGGATTGAGGTACATTTAGCAAATGGTCCTTTTCATCAGATAACACATTAACCTAATTTTGAAAAGCTCTGATTCTCATGACTCCATCTGAAGTTACTTGGAGAGGGCAAGTCTGTCTTTGTTGTAAGCATCTTATAGCATCATCACTGATACGGAGCATCGTCCAGCACAGATGGGATCTAGAATCCCTTTCTGTGCAGAACATTCAACATTAAATACATACATATTTTGTGGTTCTTCCGGTTTCAGGTTCTCTGTTTGTTCTTGAATTTTTAATGACATAGATAATTTTAAAATATTTAATTTTGAAGATTTACACACTGTGGCACAGGTAAAGCAGTCCCCTCTCTGATGTAACGGGTCCCTAAGCCCAGAGTGGGAGATATTNGTTTCAGGTTCTCTGTTTGTTCTTGAATTTTTAATGACATAGATAATTTTAAAATATTTAATTTTGAAGCTTTTACACACTGTGGCACAGGTAAAGCAGTCCCCTCTCTGATGTAACAGGTCCCTAAGCCCAGAGTGGGAGATATTACTATTGAACCACTGGCAAGTTTTCAAGTACCATGTGTGAAATCTGCTAGTTTTTAGATGTTGACTCCTACAGTTTGTCCTTCCTCATTATTGTGCTGATTGCACAGATGCTATTGTTTCTAAATGCTTTAGGAAATGATAGAGTCTAGATGTTTTGGGAAATCAGTAACTTACATGTGTGTGTGTTGAAACGTTTATACTCAATGGAGATATACCCGGTGGTCCTATGATTTTTCCTTTTACTTCTTTGAAAGTCAGTGTGGTTGTGGCTATTAAGAGATCGATGTGAGGATCTCCATTGGTCTAGAGAGTCAGCTGTGAATTCTCAGCTCTGCCAGCACCCACAGAACTTACCACGGGGCTCCCATCCGTCCTGTATGCCTGGTAGAGGGGTCTCGACTCTCCCTGGTCTGTGAAGAACAAGTCCCCTCCATTAGATAAATATCCCATCATTTCACAGTGTAGCACCCCAGCTTGATTATATTCATGTTTATTTGTAAGCTTTCGTTTTTTCTGCTTCTTTTACATATGTGGACATGACTCACTTTCTGTGTGTTTGCTTTTCTACCACAGACACGGGAGCAGAAAGACAGGCGCTAAAAGAAAATGTCTATCCTAAATTGAGAGAATTCTGCAGAGAAAACTATGGATTAGAATTTCAGGTAACTATGCAATTAATTTCACATTGAACTTTATCAGCTAAACAACTAATGTTTGTTTCTTGTCGCAACTTAGGTGTTATAAAAGACAAATTTTAAGCCCCGAAAAATGTCATTTCTTTAAGCATGGATGAAAAGAAACACTGGAAAATATAAGTGAAATATTTCATCATTTTTGAGGTTTTGCACTGTTACTCTACCATCCGTCCTGTATGCCTGGTAGAGGGGTCTCGACTCTCCCTGGTCTGTGAAGAACAAGTCCCCTCCAGTAGATAAATATCCCATCATTTCACAGTGTAGCACCCCAGCTTGATTATATTCATGTTTATTTGTAAGCTTTCGTTTTTTCTGCTTCTTTTACATATGTGGACATGACTCACTTTCTGTGTGTTTGCTTTTCTACCACAGACACGGGAGCAGAAAGACAGGCGCTAAAAGAAAATGTCTATCCTAAATTGAGAGAATTCTGCAGAGAAAACTATGGATTAGAATTTCAGGTAACTATGAAATTAATTTCACATTGAACTTTATCAGCTAAACAACTAATGTTTGTTTCTTGTCGCAACTTAGGTGTTATAAAAGACAAATTTTAAGCCCCGAAAAATGTCATTTCTTTAAGCATGGATGAAAAGAAACACTGGAAAATATAAGTGAAATATTTCATCATTTTTGAGGTTTTGCACTGTTACTCTCTGTTTCTTGGACCCTACTCATTATTGGCTCATCTTTTTCTTTGAACCATGTTTATTTGCTTTGTTGCGAACCTCCACTAACATAAAAAGGTGAAGGTTGCAGAGCACCTGCCTTCACATTGGCGTCTCTAGAAATGTTGTGCATGTGAAAATTGGAACTGAGATTTCCCTGGCCGTCCAGTGGTTAGAGCATCATGCTCTCACTGCCGAGGGTACGAGTTCAGTCCAATAGTGATGAGTAATGGGAACTAAGTCAGAATGAGTCAGGGAACTAAGATCCTACGAGTTGTGCAGCCCAGCCAAAAAAAAAGGGAAAAAAAAGTACAAACTGGGATCAGATCTCTCACAAGGACTTCTTTTCAGCACCTTGACTGGTCCTTGCCTCCCACTTCACCTTTTAGTTTTTATTCACATTGTCACATGTCCTATTGTCCAAGCATTTCAGAACTGACCATTTACCAAGAAAAAATATCATCAGCATTTCAAGAAGCTGTAACTGTGCACATCATTGCTGCAATTCATAAACACGGCATTGTAGACCACCATCAATGTGGCCATCTAACAGAGAAGTGCTAGGAGACATTGGTCATATCCTGGACATCCAAAATTTTGAAGTAGATGTCTCCTGCAACAGATAGCATTATGTAGTGAAACTTTGTTAACCTCATTCGCAATGAACATCTTAACTGCTATCCGAACTACATGTCTACATTGTTAAGTAAGGAATATGGACTAGAGGTTTGCAGTGTAAGAGTACAAAATGTGCCATTGTTAACGGAAGAAAATTTCACCCTTCATTTGTTTCTTCCTAAATACAGTTGACCCTTGAACAACGCAGGGGTTAGAGGC
>SJYX01019547.1:0-30229 GCA_006410675.1 Oreotragus oreotragus
TTGATGCTTTTGAACTGTGGTGTTGGAGAAGACTCTTGAGAGTCCCTTGGACTGCAAGGAGATCCAACCAGTCCATTCTGAAGGAGATCAGCCCTGGGTTTTCTTTGGAAGGAATGATGCTAAAGCTGAAATTCCAGTATTTTGGCCATCTCATGTGAAGAGTTGACTCATTGGAAAAGACTCTGATGCTGGGAGGGATTGGGGGCAGGAGGAGAAGGGGACAACAGAGGATGAGATGGCTGGATGGCATCACGGACTCAATGGACGTGAGTCTGAATGAACTCCAAGAGATGGTAATGAACAGGGAGGCCTGGCATGCTGCGATTCATGGGGTCGCAAAGAGTCAGACACGACTGAGAGACTGAACTAAACTGAACTATGACCCAGCAATCCAACTGCTGGTCATACACACCAAGGAAACCAGAAATGAAAGAGACACGTGTACCCCAATGTTCATCGCAGCACTGTTTATAATAGACAGGACATGGAAGCAACCTAGATGTCCACCAGCAGATGAATGGATAAGAAAGCTGTGGTACATATACACAATGGAGTATTACTCAGCCATCAAAAAGAATACATTTGAATCAGTTCTAATGAGGTGGATGAAACTGGAGCCGATTACACAGAGTGAAGTAAGCCAGAAAGAAAAACACCAATACAGTATACTAACACATATATATGGAATTTAGAAAGATGGTAACCATAATATCTTTTCTAAAGGGGAATTCCCAATAATTGCCTGCAGGAAGTGGACACAGACATCCACTTATAAAGGAAGTTACTGTCTGAACATCTGTCAGGACGGTGGGATGTGAGGCATCGTGGTTTCTCCAATGTATGAACAATGCCTTTCAGAATTTTGCTCTTTTGTGAGAGGTGAATTCCGTATATATTTTAGAGACTGCTTGTCCTGTGTTGGTGCTCTAGCTTCATTATCATTTCTTGGATGTGGCTGTGATTGAAGAGTATCTCAAACAAGAAAGTGTATGTGAGCATTTTTACAAAAAGAATCACAGTCTCACATGGCCAGTGCATACACACTCATTGGATTCTTTGTCACCCCCTGGACTGTAGCCTACCAGGCTCTGTCCATGGAACTCTCCAGGCAAGAATACTGGAGTGAATTGCCATTTCCTTCTCCAGGGAGTTTTTCTGACCCAGGGATTGAACCTGGGTCTCTTGTGTCTCCTGCATTGGCAGGCAGGTTCTTTACCAGCTGAGCCACTGGGAAAACCCAATTTTTTTCCCATCCAGAGAAAGGTCTTAACTATGCAGGACACCTTACCTGACAGCAAGAAGTAAGACAACCACTGATGGGTGGAAGTGACGGTGTGGGAGGCTACCAATCCTTAGGACCCACATCATATTCGCAAGATCTACATAAGCATTAGAGCAATCCCATTATTTTTGTTTGCTTTATATAAATGTTCATTTGTGTATTTTATATAAGTTCTGTTTCTAATTGGAAAGCTTGTTTCATGTAAAACAAAGGAAACAGAATACAGGGGATTTTGTGTATGCTTAGTGAAGAGGAATTTAAAATGCAAAGACTTAAAAAGGATGATAAAAATTACCAGAAGTACTTGGGAGGTTTTGCTCACCTACTTCTTACTTCTTATGTGAGATGGTGATTTCACTGGAAAAGACCCCGATGCTGGGAAAGATTGAAGGCAGGAGAAGGGGACAACAGAGGATAAGATGGTTGGATGGCATCACCGATTCGATGGACACCAGTTTGAGCAAGCTCTGGGAGTGTGATGGACAGGGAAGCCTGGCGCTACGCATTTCATGGGGTCACAAAGAGCTGGACACGACCGAGCGACTGAACTGGACTGAAGAGCAGAAAATGACTTAGGAATGATATTTTGCATGTGCATCCCTCATGGACACCATGAAGGTTTAAGGGGCTCTGATAAACAGCACTCGCTTCTTTGCTTCAATTTAGAACCAGCTGAAAAGGAGGATGGAGAGACAGGTGGGAAACCAGCTGTCACTCACCTGATGGATTAAAGAACACATCACTGTGGTTCACGGGCTCTAGGAGCTTGTTCTTGGTCCTGGGAATGAGGCAAATGTGTTCACCCCATCACAGGGAGAGCTGGAGATCTGAAGGTGTCCCAGGAGTGCCTTTAACTTTGATAAAGTGCAGCAGAAGTCATCTCCCTGTATGACTGCCAACTCTGAGAAGGGACATACCCACTGGACCTTGCGCACCCACTTTCTCCTCCCAGGTCCTGGACCAGACAACTCCTCCTTCCTTGGTTAGGAGTTGGTCCAGGTAGTGAGAATCCGAGGTCATCATTCTGTCCGGATGTTCAGCCTCAGGCTTGGACCGCTTCTGGTTGCCATGCAGGGATGGATAAGGGAAGGTGAGGTTGTGAGAGAATGAGAAATGAATCCCTGCCGTTGGCATTATTCAAGCTTACACAAGTCAATTAAGCATTTTCTAGCAACAACCAAGTCATAAAACAAATAGCTTGTTCTCCCAGCCTCAGGTTTGATTTGAGGTCATGATTTTTCTGTACCTGGTTTAACATCAGACACTCCCTGGGAGGTGCTGCTTCATCACGAAATGTAATTCTCTAACTGCTCTCTCCAAGAACACCATGGGACTCTGTGAGCCTTCTCAGAAAATGAATTTAATTGATTCTTAATTAATCCATAGTTCCTCTAGTCAGGAGTAAAACACAATGTGTGAAGATCAAACGTGAGATTTTGGGTGTTTTTTGTTTTATTGCTTTGCCTACTTGAAATAATCCTGTTCCCTGCCTTCTGTGTGAACTTGAATGGATGCCTACACAGTTTTACTCTCTGATAAGGCATAAGTTCTAAAGTCCTCTTTGAGAGTCTGGCATTCAAATGTTTCAGTGATTTTCCTGTTTCCAATGTTGCCATGGAAACTTTCTTTGTGACCATTTATTTACTTACTTTACAAATCAGGAAAAAAGATGATGTACCTTCTTGAGACCCTGGCAAGTCATTTGAGGTCAAAGTAGGAAGTCCTTACGTCCCATGGCTGAGCAGTTACACTGGTGTTTACTGCTTAAACTTCTACAGACCTGATTTAGGTTTTACTTCCTTCCAGAATGACGGGTGAAGGAGTGCCAGAGTAACTGAACTTTGCTCTTTCTATGTGACTTGGATTCTTGTGTCAGAGTGGGGACCTGTGAGCTCCTAACACACTGTCAGGGCTTCACAGAACCATTCTGGCCCCTGCAAGGTTGTCCCTGCACATTTTTCAATGTGCATCCCCTTGCATCTGCAGTGGGATTCTCATCTTTAGATCACTTGTTTATTTAGAAAGTTAGATTTTGCTTCCTATGCAGTTACACAGGGTAGTTGTTTGTTTGCCTGCAAACTTTCATTCTGCAAGAATAAAGTTAGAATCAGTCACCATGAAAACTACCTCTTCAAATGGAAATGGAGCACACTTGTGCGGAACATGGTTATACAGCTAATTTTATGGGGCAAGTCTAAAAAGCAAACTATTTGACTCAAGTTATTAATAATAATTTGACTCACATTAGTTACTTTCTTCGGGGAAGGCAATGGCACCCCACCCCAGTACTCTTGCCTGGAAAATCCAATGGACGGAGTAGCCTGGTGGGCTGCAGTCCATGGGGTCGCTAACAGTCGGACAGACTGAGTGACTTCACTTTCACTTTTCTCTTTTATGCATTGGAGAAGGAAATGGCAACCCACTCCAGTATTCTTGCCTGGAGAATCCCAGGGATGGGGGAGCCTGGTGGGCTGCCATCTATGGGGTCACACAGAGTCGGACACGACTGAAGTGACTTAGCAGCAGCAGCAGCAGTTACTTTCTTAACAAGTGACTTTCCTGGCCAAGCACCCATGTACAACTGGTCTACCTATTTGAAGATAGCAAAAGGCCATCCAACTTAAAGTTGTCCCAGATGGTCACATAATGGCAGCATGGTCTCCTTAGTTCCAGACTCCATGCTCTTCACCCCTGAAATACCAATAACTTCAAACTGTGATGTTGGAGAGGACACCTGAAGGTCTCGTGGATTGCAAGGAGATCAAACCAGTCAATCCTAAATGAAATCAACCTTGAATATTCATTGGAAGAACTGATGCTCCAATCCTTTGGCCACTGATGTGAAGAACCAACTCATTGGAAAAGACCCTGATGCTAGAGAAGATTGAAGGGAGGAGGAGAAGGGGGTGGCAGAGGATGAGATGGTTAGATAGCATCACTGGCTCAATGAACATGAGTTTGAGAAAACTCTGGGAGATAGTGAAGGATGGAGAAGACTGGCGTGTTACAGGCTTGGAGTTGCAAGGAGTTGGACATGAATTAGTGACTGAACAACTCTAATTTGGACCTTCTGGCCTTTACAATTATTTTTCAATAAATGATGCATGGACTTCAAAAAATATTTTTATCCCTTCTCTGTTTGTTTGTTAAAATTTCATTTAACTACTCCCAGATCTTAAGTTCTCAAGCAGCATGAACACAATTCTGTTTTGAAATTACTAGGAAAAAAAAAAAAAGGACCTGGCATGCCACCATTTCCCTAGCCAAGATCCCCAGGCTTGACATTGTAATTTCTCTCCATCATGGAATTCTTTAGAAACTGCTCTGACAGTTCACCAAGCTAAGCATTCTATCATCATTTTTTGCTCTTATTATTTATGATAGTAAGTTATATAAACGCTTGCTTTTTTTTTCCACAATGGATGCCTCAAATAGCCTCTGTGGCATAGTCATTCAGCCTTTCAAATGCTTTATTAATTTTAAACTGGTGAGGTCATTCCAAGATCTCTGTTAAATAAATACAAGGAGAAAGGCTCTGAGATCTCCATTAAAACAAAAGAAGAAGAAGGTCTCATTTAAAACATGATGTCCTGCATTGAACATTTCTTGGGGCTGGTGTATGGGGATGATCTGGAGGGATGATGTGGGGTGGGAGGTGGGAGGAGGGGTTCATGTTTGAGAATTCATGTATACCCGTGATGGATTCATGTCAATGTACGCCAAAACCAATACAGTACTGTAAAGTAAAATAAAGTTAAAACACACACACACACAAAACAAAACAAAACAAAAAAATGATGTCCTAAATTATTTTTCTCATTTTATTTTTTATCTTACCATAGCTGGGATGGAAAAAATGCACGACCAGGAAGGGGACTACTTCTTATGTTTGAAAGAGTATCTCTATTTTTCCCCCCTGTATTTATGTGTCATTTGTTCCTTTTTCTCAATATATGGAAAAATAAATTCAAATGTTTATCTTGTTCACATTCTTTGAAACAGGGGCCTCAGGCAGCCTTCATGTCTAGACTTGTGAATTGGCTTAGAAAGGTAAACCTTAATTTCATCTGACTTTGCAGTAACTATTCAGTGCTTGGTATTTACCTCTTAGGAACTGGCAAACAAGTAGCTCAAGTCTTCAGGAGTCAGAGCAGTGGGTGGCCATGAATATGCGAAAAAGCCTAAGATATTGGTGAAGGCTGTGACAAATACTGGCAAAGTTTTCACTGCACACAGGTGATATCCCTCGGCAGTATGGAGGGACCTGAGTGTTGAGAAGTTACTCCTCTGGGAGCATGGTGATCATCTCCATAAATCCCGGTATTCTTTGAGACTAAAGAAAACCATCTCTTGTGATGGTGTCTCTCTAGGCCTTTGGGTCAATCACATTGCATCAAGATCCTTGATGCAAATTTAGGCTTTAAGGACCTAGGATGGTTTATGAAGATTTATTGTTAAGATGTGTCTACTGTTGTGAAAATAGAACTGCATTTGGAAGCAAATTATTGCATCAAGAAGTGAATGGTTTAAATAAATATTTTTACTGAATTGACATGCAGTTGAGAATGGTGTCATTTATAGAACATAGTATCACAATTGGCTGCTTCCTGGAAGAGTGTTAACTGTCTCAGAAAACATCAAGATGGCAGGACAGGAAAGCAAGCATATTTATGGAAAACAAAGAGGGTGCCAGGTTTACCAGGGTTTCGAACAACCAGTAAATGTTGCTGTTTAACTGCAGATTTGATCATCGGGGGTTAACCTGGTTGATTTTCCAAACTGTCCGCTTTCATATTTTTCCCCTTCAAATACCTTGTCAGTTATTGCCCACCAATTGTGCTCGTTTCAGAGCCAACGGCAGGTAATGAGATGCTGATTGGGGATTCTAGAATTCACTTGCTGATGATTATGTGTTATTTTAACAGGAGAATGACAATAATTTCCTGTAATGCCACTTGTTAAGGTAATTATGCTATAATTGCCTTATCAAGGTGTCATAGAGGAGAGGGGAGAAATTCCAAGATTTCACAGCTGCTGTCTCGTTCCTTTAAGGGTTCTCTTGAAAACGCATTGTCAGTCATTGGGATAAATCACTTCCCATTGTTTTAAACCTGGACATTGTTGTCCCAACTAGGTTATGTGACCTTAAAGTGAGATTTTTCAAGAGTTAATGTCTTAATGTAAAAGTTATGCTGTAAATTAAATGCACAGAACTGCAGATACACTGAAATGTGTTTCAATTGCAATGAAATCTGAAGAGTTCACTTGTAGAAAATGTGGGTTTAAGAAATCAGTTATATATGAATAAATATAATAGCATACATTAAGGGCATGTGTTTCTAAAATGTGTGAGCCAAACACATATGTTAGGCAGTTAATGGTCAATTAAGGGTGCTGTCCATAGTACTGAAAACAAAGTGAGAGTCTCTTTGTTTGACTTTATAGTATCACAGTGAAGATTATTGTTCATTTAAGGAAGCCCTTATCTCCTTATTGTAGTTATCAATAACATGAAAATGTTTGGTGAATATGGGACCCTGTTCTAAAATATTAAGCAAAGTGCTCCTAAGTTGAGGAAACTCAAACGTTTTCTCTGCACACACTAAGCTTGCATTCTGTTTGGAGTAGGAGATGAAAGAAAGATAAACAAGTAAAAAGACAGGATGGAAGATGGTAGTGAGCAGTAACAGTGAAGAATAAGGCA
This sequence comes from Oreotragus oreotragus, assembly GCA_006410675.1. NCBI lineage: Eukaryota > Metazoa > Chordata > Mammalia > Artiodactyla > Bovidae > Oreotragus > Oreotragus oreotragus. The sequence goes on from SJYX01019547.1 coordinate 6,987, forward strand.
GAGAGTAAACCAAGCATCAGAGAGGGAAATTTGGCATTTTCCAGGCAGAGGCAGGAAGATAAGGCAACTCTGGGGTCCAGACTGGAGTTGAAGAGCTAGCTGTGTGACTCCAGGTGGGAAGTTACAACTGAACATACAGAGATCCTGATGCATCATGATACAGGTGGTGTATTTGAGGGACACCAGCCGGCTGTGGATGGACTGGGGGGAGGGGCAAGAGAAGTTGCAGATGAGTTCAGACAGGAGGAAGGGCCAGATGATAGCAGGTCTGTCCCATATCTTGGTGGGCTTTTACTCTGAGAGGGATGCAGATCCATTGGGCTTTGTGTGGACACAATGCACTCCACAGCCTTAAAAGTGGTCTGGCCACTAAATAGAGAGCAGGTTGTGGGGGTAGAAGTGAGGATTCCAGTTGGTGGATTTGAAATAAGAATTCAGGTTGGTGAAAGCATGGTGGTGGCTTGGACCCTGGACGTGTAATGAGAAAGGGTAGGAAGTGGTCTGCTGGACCACCAATGGACTAAGTGTGGGGGAAGCCAGGGGTTCCCCATCTACTCATCTAGGAAAAGAGAGCCACTGGGATCTGCATGGAAGGGATGCCAGGAGGGCTGGCTTGGAGGGAAAGATCAGAAACTCGGTGCAGACATGTTCCATTTGAGCAGTTACTGAGTTCCCAAAGGAGCATCAATGGGGCTGTGTATATGATTCTGGTATTCAGGGAGTGCTGGGAGGAATTCCTGTGGTCTTGTTTTAGTAGAGATATTTTAAATCTTGTGTATACTAATAGAGATGATTCAATAGAGAAGAATGGTGTGGAAGAAAGAAGAGTTGAAGGATGGAGCAAAACAGACAGGACCAATGACACACTTGTTTCATAGAAGTGTTCTTCTTCCTTTTTTTCAATTTAATTTTTTAAATTGACATTTAGCTGATTTATAAGGTTGTGCCAATCTCTTCCATACAACAAACTGACTCAGTTATACACATATAGACCTTTTAAAATATATTATTTTCCATTATGGTTTATCACAGGATGTTGAATACTGTTTTCTATGTTGTACCGTAGGACCTTGTTGTTTATTGTGTATGTGTGTTAGTTATTCAATCACGTCTGACTCTTTGCAAGCCCAGGGGCTGTAGCTCGCCAGGCTCCTCCATCCACGGAATTTAAGGATGGATAAACAACAAGGTATTCCTCGTCTCTAACATAGAGTGAAGCAGAATGCAGACAGGTGGGGGCAGGAAAGAACACGTTTGCCTTGTGCACGTTTGTGGGGTAGAATCTTGAAAAAATACCTAACATATGTTTCCTCCTGCACATATTTTAAATCCTGTATCTTCTCCTCTATTAATTCTCCATTAGAAATGTAAGTTTTCCTGCCTCCGGAAAGAGAACACAACCGATCTTAACCTCTCGATTTCTGAGCTCCTAATTAGACATTAAAAAAAAAACAAAACACACACACAAAAGCTGAACAATCATTTAAAAGTGAAAGCACTTCTGATTCCTAAGAGCCAGCCTCCTTTGAGAAGGAACTTTTAATTTTCAAATTAAAAATAGCTTAACTAAGAGTACCAGTAGTAAAACCATAAACTCTGGGTGGATTTTGGGTGTGGTATTCTGGTTGTGGAGTCTCCCCAGAGTTGAGGAGAATCTGAGCAACAGGAAAGGTGGTTTCCCCCCAGTTCAAAGTGACATGGGTTTGGTCCTCAGGCAGAAGGGAGACCCTAGGATACAGATGAGCTTAGATGCTTCCAGGGTTCTGGGAAGGGTCGTCTCCTCACCTTGGGGTGGAAGCCATGCTCGAGGGGATGGTGCCTGACAGATTAAGGTCTCCAAACAGGGAAGCCTCCTGCAAGACCTATCTTTCAGTTCCAGTAGGTCATTCCCAAGATCAGTCCCCAATTTTTTTCGTTTCCCAAGTTTTCAAAATGCCACCGTTCCTCTGTGTCCTTCACCTTTCCCGAGATGACCTTCCTGAAATGCCTGTTTGATGCTTTTGCCTTCCTGGCACACCCAAGTCATCCCTCTGGATGAGTGGGGGTTTTCCAGACCAGTGGTGGCCACTGGGTCCTCCCCAGCTGATGGTGAGAATGAAGCCCGCGCAAGACCAGACCACTGAGTGATTGAAGCCCAGCCACGTCTCCGGATGACACCTACTTGGTGGAGAAGTTGGGAGAGAAAAGGAGGAAATGGCCAATTTGACTCTCAGATTCTTTCAATCAGGCTTTCCCTCTGTGGATTCATTCACCAAATGAGGGAACAGCATTCATACATCTTAAAATGAAAACACTCTCCAGAACATTTTGTTTTGATGGGGTATGATTTTAAACATCAGACATGAGGAGAAGAGAGGCAGAGGACTAAAGAAGGTATTTTATAATTCACTTGAATATTTTCCACAATTAGAGATTGCCGATGTAATGGTTATGAAGACACAAAAGTGCTTGATTGCTGAACAATTTCCCAGTGAATGAGAGAAAATTAATTTATCGGCACTGCATTTAGTAATAAATATTTAATGGCATATTCTTTTATAACATGTTTAAACTACATGCTTTTCTTGTCACTTCCATAACATTTACCAGCGCTTTCTGCATCATGCTTTGAGCTGGTGGTCCTTTTATCTTTCTATGATCTGACTTAAGAAAGATATTTCTATTGATACCAGCACCTAGGTTTTCAGAATTGGTGAGCTTGAATCTTGCATTATTTTTTACTTTTTTTTTTTTTTAAACATTCCGAGGTACAATTTAAATAATAGGGTAGAAAATTATATAATATCTGTTTCAAACCCCAGTATCTTCTTTCATTATCCTGCCAAATATTTTTAGAGGTTTCTTTTAATCCTCTCAAACATTTTATGAATGTGTGGTATTTTAGAGTTCCATTTTTGGGAAAGTTTCTCTTTTTCCATGTGAAAAGAAACTGTGACATGAGTGGGTGGGGTTATTTTCTCTAACATGAATAATACCTTAGAAATAGTCATTTGAAATAAGATTCTAATTTATGTTCTCTGAATTTCTGCCATAGCATTGGTTCAGGTGAGTTTTTTTTATATCCTGCAAAATAATGTTCTTAGGACATGTTGGCTGGCCAATGGTTTTCAAATGCCTACATTTCGTTGAATCTATGGTGCCATAAATTGAAAGGTACACCATCATTGTATGTGACATTTAGAAAGAGAAAATGTTTCTAATTAAACTGTCACCCAGAATTCCTAATTATTTTACCAGAGAAGCTTTTTAATATTTATTTAAAAATACTTTCATCCTACATCTCTTTCATGCATAAACCAGAATATGTGTGTGTGTGTGTGTGTGTGTGTTTGTGTGTGTGCACGTTCAGTCATGACTGACTCTTTGCTGCCCCCATAGAATATAACCTACCAGGATCCTCTGCCAATGAGATTTTCCAGGCAAGAATATTCAAGTGGGTTGCCATTTCCTACTCCAGGGGATCTTCCCAACCTAGGGATCGAACCCACATCTCTTGCGCCTCCTGCGTTGGCTGGCAGATTCTTTACCACTAGCATCACCTGGGAAGCCCAAAACAGAGTATAACTTAACTGAACTGGTATTCTTGAAATTTCTCTCCTATTCTGGGGTGTCTGAATACATTTTTCTCTGAGGTGTGTAGTCCACATACTTCCTGAGAGCTTGACAGTTTTCTTTGTGACATTTAAGCATAGATGATCTAGCACTTTGTGTACTCTGTTGTTGCCTAAACCATTGGCATCCAGTGTGTATGTTTTGATGAATATGCCCAGGCAATGGTGACTAAGAATCATAGCAGCTAAGATATATTCATATTTCAGTTGTGATAACATGTGGGGGTGAGGGTCAGGCAGAGAGAGAAAGTCTATATACACAGAAAGAAGGCAATTATGCATATATGTGTGTATGTACATGTGTTTATGTTTATCTCTTTATAACTATACCTGCAAGCTCTGGGAGATTGTGAAGGTCAGGGAAGCCTGGCATGCTGCAGTCCATGGGGTTGCAAGGAGCTAGACATGACTGAGCAACTGAACAGCAACAACCACAATATCTCTGCTATTAGACCTGTTTCTCTATTGGAGAATACACCTGTTCACATGTTCATAAGCAGAACAATAGCTGAACATTCTGTGCAATGTTCATATAAAGGACCATTCCTCAGCCACAGTACACACAACGAGGTTAAACTTCAAACAAAAAATTTTTCACTCAGTATTAGCCCTGAATGTTGCCCAATCATTTAATGAATTTTCCAGTCTCTCTTTCATTTCTCATATTTGCTGACAGAATAATAAGGATAAAAAATTAGAGCTTTGAGCAATGAATGGCTGTTGGTGGTCCAAATGGATAAGCCAGAGATTCCTTCAACTCTAGTCTTAACACTATCAGCATCTCAGCTTCTACTTTTGATTAGTAGGTACAAAGACTGGATGGATGTGCGTGTTTTAACATACACAGACAAAAAAGAGAAGAACTAAAGTAAACAAATACTTTCACAAACTTAGCAACTTAAGTTGTTTATGCCACGGAAGAAGCTGTGTGGGCAAATGGTGAAGCTGGTTTTTGGTGAACTGATCCTTATCGAACATGTTGAACCTTTTTAAAATTAGAAAACTTGTAATCAGGAGGCTGAAAGCTAATAATTAAAAGAAAAAGTGCTAGCAATATCACGTAGCATATCTGTTTCATCTTGTTTGCTCAAGTGAACTTGATATAAAAATAATACTTGCAGGTGGTAATTTTTCTTTCAGAATAAGCAATTTTAAGGCTTGATGAAGTAAGGGCAGTGAGAGAAATCTGTGGCTGTGTGAAAACAGACCAGATCCGCAAAGTTTTTTTAACTGTATTTTGTGTTTATTTGGTTTATTAATTTTACATTTCGGTTGAAGAGTTTATCCTTGATGCTCAGCATATCAGAAATGTTCGACCAGATTCTTCTTAGAGACAAGTTATTTCTGATGTCTTCTCAGGATTGCCAAGGTAATAGGATGGTAGTGATAGTGTGTAAGTTTGGGGAGACACACCACAGGTTTTTCTCATCATTGTAGGCAGTTACCTACTTAGGGGCTCTGGTCACTACCTGAACTATTTTTTCTTTAATTTTTAGTTGGAGGATAATAGTTTTACAGTGTTTTATTGGTGTCTGCCATACATCAACATGTATCAGCCATAGGTATACATACGTCCTGCCCCTCAAGAACCTCCCTCCCGTCTCTCACCCCATCCCAACCCTCTAGGTTGTCACAGAGCACTGGGTTGGGCTCCCTGCATCACACAGCAAATTCCCACTGGCTATCTAATTTTGCGTATGGTAATATATGCATATTACCATGTACATAGTATGATTATATTACCATGCTACTCTCAATTCATCCCACCCTCTCCTTCCCCCACTGCATCCACAAGTCTGTTCTCTATGCTATTGTTGTTGTTTTTTTTCCCCAATTATTTTAGTGTACAGTTATATCAGAAAAGATGTTTCCTACTGTCTTAGTCAACTTGGCTGCTATGATGAGTTACTGTGGACCAAGTGGCTTAACAATAGATGGGTATTTCTCACGGCCTTGGGGGGTGGATACCCAAGATGAAGGTACCTGAGATCCAGTGGTTGGTGGAGACAGAAGCGCTTAATGGTCTGTGGCTGATAAATAGGAGTGGAAATCATGCTGCCATCATTTGCGCTCGGTCAGCACCAAGACTGCCAAAGCAGAAATGTGCTTGTTAAAGCTGATGTCCAAGAGAGCCCCACGTCGATGGGGAGCACTCCTTCTCCATCAGTGAGGGGCCCTGGAAAGCCTTAGTGCTGTGCTACATTACATTTCACTGCACAAAACAAACTGTGAATATAGGATCCACCAATTGGATGATATCTTCCCAGAAAATTGTCCTTGAATACACTCTTCCATCTCTTCTCCATTATATTTATTGAATTCAGCTGCATCCATGTAGTTTCCCATCTGTCAATCTTTATTAACATTCACAGAGCATCTGTGTGCACGTGCATGCATACTCAGTCATGTCCAACTCTTTTGACCCCATGGACTGTAGCTCTCTAGGCTCCTCTGTCCATGGAATTTTCCAGAATACTGGAGTGGGTTGCCATTTCCTTCTCCAGGGGATCTTCCTGACCCAGGGGTTGAACCCAGGTCACCTGCATTTCCTGCATTGGCAGGTGGGAGCCACTGGGGAAGCCACACATGTACTCTGTGTTAAACACCTTACTTTGCATGGGTGAGGGAAGATTAATACAGCAGTTTGCTGACAAATAACTCTTCAGAAGCTCTTGTATGTTTTAAATGAAAACTAAGTAACAATTTACATTTTCTTTTTTTTCTCTTGATAGCTAAGAAGTTGATGTCAATTATTAACACTCTAAAGAAACAATTTTATTGTAGCTTCCAGGTACATTTACCTTCAATTTTCCTTATCTGATTTCTTATTTTTTTCTTAAATTTTAATTTTAATTCTTTATTTGTATATAATATTTCATCCTAAGACATAGAATGTTTTGAGAGCAGGGAAGGTATGAATTCCAACTTAGCAAGTATCTACCATTTTATCTGATGATAAAACTGTAAGGAAATTAGTGATTTTGGACAATTCCTTTCTGATCTAAGTAACAGTTTTCTAACTCAGGAGAATGTTGAACAATTTTTAGCCCTGAAGCTTCTTGGAGCACAACTTTGATGGAAACAGGCAGTGACTGTGGATGTCAAACATGAAACCTTGTTCTCTTACAGGGGTTGAACCCAGGTCACCTGCATTTCCTGCATTGGCAGGTGGGAGCCACTGGGGAAGCCACACATGTACTCTGTGTTAAACACCTTACTTTGCATGGGTGAGGGAAGATTAATACAGCAGTTTGCTGACAAATAACTCTTCAGAAGCTCTTGTATGTTTTAAATGAAAACTAAGTAACAATTTACATTTTCTTTTTTTTCTCTTGATAGCTAAGAAGTTGATGTCAATTATTAACACTCTAAAGAAACAATTTTATTGTAGCTTCCAGGTACATTTACCTTCAATTTTCCTTATCTGATTTCTTATTTTTTTCTTAAATTTTAATTTTAATTCTTTATTTGTATATAATATTTCATCCTAAGACATAGAATGTTTTGAGAGCAGGGAAGGTATGAATTCCAACTTAGCAAGTATCTACCATTTTATCTGATGATAAAACTGTAAGGAAATTAGTGATTTTGGACAATTCCTTTCTGATCTAAGTAACAGTTTTCTAACTCAGGAGAATGTTGAACAATTTTTAGCCCTGAAGCTTCTTGGAGCACAACTTTGATGGAAACAGGCAGTGACTGTGGATGTCAAACATGAAACCTTGTTCTCTTCAGTGATTTTCTAAATACACACTTTGATGGGCTTGGATTTCAATCAAATGCTGTCAAATAAATGAATCTTCATAAGCAAACTTTGTGTTTTTATTTGTCATATGGAGTTTCAGCTACTGGAAAAATACTATTCTTTGAAATAACAGAGTTTTAACTTGTAGTGTTTTATTTTATTTTTTTAAGGGCATGCTGGCACTTATGTTCAAAGATTTCTATTAAATAAATGCATTTGGAAGATGTTGCAAGGTGTGTATTTATACAATAACCTAAATAAAGGGAAAACCATCAAGGGTACAAAAACTAAAAAGTTGGGCTACACATGAGCCATCAGGCCCTTCAGACTTAACTACTGTTAAGAATAATTTTTATTGTCACTCCATCTTCATTTCTAATGATTTTAATTATTATCACATAACTACAAGGGCAAAGGCATGGGGCCACATTTATAAGAGAGAAGTGGATGTAACCCCACTCTTCTGCTCCTGTTTTAATCCCAGCTGCATTTTACTCTAAAAACCACAAATAGCTTTATTTCTCGTTAATGGAGTAATTTATATAGTACCTAGTATCTTCATTGACAGCACTTTTTATCCTGTAGCAAATGCGCAGCATTTAGCAAATCAATTATGTGAGTTATGAAGAGCGGCCCAGGCCCCATCGTCACTCCATTCTTCTCAATAACAAAGGAGAAAACACATTAAAAACTAGCACTGATGGGTTGTTGTGAGACTCGGTCAATGCACTCTCCCAGAGTTGAAATTAAAAGGCAGTTAGGAGAAAATTGTTTTCTCTGGTCATCAGTCACAATGTGAAAGGCCTTTTTCACCATGATTAATTAAAAGCCAAAAAAAGAGCGCTAGATGGGATGAACTTTAATAAAGTATCAGGCTGGTTTGCAGTACCATCATGAGTTAATGGACAGTGGTTTGCCTTGACTAAGTGTTATAGCTCCAGTCCATAATTTCATCTTGAAAATGGGCAAGGGAGTGAATCTTCCTCTTCGTAATTGAGTATTGATTTGAAAATAAATGGCAGTGAAACTCCCACTGAACTGTCAGGATATATTCTGGACAGCACTGACAATAAATGATTTCTGGTTCTTGGGAAAGCTATGGATCAGCTTGATGCTTAAACACATAGAAGACCAGTGCAATCTGCCTTCCGTTTCATCAACTTTCCGAGGTCAATAGATGGCGCAGCTTGGGACCTGGTGCTCACGTGCCCTGGCCCCGGCTCTACTTCGGTTAGGAGCCTGCTTTGTAAAACGCTTCCTTGGATCTGGAAAGTAATTTTAAAACAGCAGGTGCAACATTTGACTCCTCTTCCAAATAATAGCTTCCTTCTAAATACTGCACTCAGGGAATACTTTTCAATGGGAGGGACTTAAAATGTCATTATAAATGTTTCGACGAGGCTCAATAGATTTCCTTTACAAGTGGTAAGTGGTATAATTGGTGTGATCTTACCAGGCACAAAAATTACATCCTGTGGTTTAGTCTCCTGTGTTTAAGGATTTCTCAGTGTCTTCAATAGGATGCTATGGACAGCAGTGAAAGGTGAAAAAAATGTGGAAGGAGATTGAGAAAGATAGGATGAGATTCTAAAACAAGATTGCCCTTTACAAAATGCCGTTTGATGGATAAATGCTTGGGTTAATACATCAGTGCTCATTCTAAGAGTTTGGAGCGATGATCTTTGTTTTCTTGATATTAAAGATCTTTTAAGACTTTTAAAACCACATTTCATTCATTTGCATGACATTCCTGAAGTGATATCTACCATGTTCACATTAGTGGTTTTCTATTAAACCAAAGAGGACAAAACAGTGTTGCAGGAAAGATGTCTTTGTGTAGCTTTCTCTTTGATTAATCGCCAAGGTGTTCTTAGCCCAAAGTTTCTTTGTTAATTACATGGGATGTCTATCCAATATGCCTTCTGATGGTTGAGGAAGAAAAGAGGCGTTGTCAGGTGCTTTTCTTTGTTAAGATTGGAAAACATTTTATATTTATTTGACTTCAGAGAAGCTCTTTTGGAAGAGCGATAGTTTTTGGACTCTCAGGGCTATGAAAGAGCATTTGAGACACATAGAAACACAGAAAAGCCCCAGTCTGGGTCCTATATCCTCACACTCTGCTCCCCCATCTGTATATAGACTTCACTAGATAATAGTCATGTCCAGCTGGCACCAACTAAAACAACTAAAGAGAACTTTTTAAGAATGTGGACAAGTTGTAGACACTGAAAAGACTCAATGTAGCATAATTTTTGTTGTTGTTTATTTTGATTATATATATATATATTTGATTTTGGTGTTGACCATCTGGTGATATCCATGTGTAGAGTCTTCTCTTGTGTTGTTGGAAGAGGGTGACCAGACAGCCATTTTGCTTTTTTGCATTTCTTTTCCATGGGGATGGTCTTGATCCCTGTCTCCTGTACAATGTCACGAACCTCATTCCATAGTTCATCAGGAACTCTGTCTATCAGATCTAGGCCCTTAAATCTATTTCTCACTCCCACTGTATAATCATAAGAGATTTGATTTAGGTCATACCTGAATGATCTAGCGGTTTTCCCTACTTTCTTCAATTTAAGTCTGAATTTGGTGATAAGGAGTTCATGATCTGAGCCACAGTCAGCTCCTGGTCTTGTTTTTGTTGACTGTATAGAGCTTCTCCATCTTTGGCTGCATAGAATATAATCAATCTGATTTTGGTGTTGACCATCTGGTGATGTCCATGTGTAGAGTCTTCTCTTGTGTTGTTGGAAGAGGGTGTTTGCTATGACCAGTGCATTTTCTTGGCAAAACTCTATTAGTCTTTGCCCTGCTTCATTCCACATTCCAAGGCCAAATTTGCCTGTTACTCCAGGTGTTTCTTGACTTCCTACTTTAATATTCCAGTCCCCTATAATGAAAAGGACATCTTTTTGGGGTGTTACCGGGCTGAGGTGGTCCTGCCTAAAGTCACACTCCACTTCTCTGGATCCCACCTGCTTCCCAGGGGCTAGGTGGACATTGCAGCATCTCGGGTCCCCTACAGGGGGCTTCCCACAGGTCTCCAGCAACAAGTGCAAAGTTGTCCACCTGGCATTGTGAAGACACCAGTGAGAGCTGCCCACAGAGGGTGATGGCAGCCTTTGGCATCCTGTTTACATCTTCCCGACATCAGCCTGATGGCTGTTTCCCACAGGGAACTGACATTTCCACTATACTGCCAACCTTGGGAACTAACCTCCGGGGTACCCACCATGCCTGTCATGGGAGAGGAAGGACGGATAAGGCAGATGGATGCTGGCGGCAGAGGAGGGGTTGGCCTTGAACAAGGAGGACCAATGTGGAGAAGGAACTGGCCCGTCCCATCTGAGGATGGGAAGTTGGTGTGGGTTGCCAGGGAGAGTGCAGGGACCAGATTAGAGTGATGGCAAAGCAGTGAATTGGGCTGTGGGCGGCAGGGTCCAGCTGGACTCGGGGCAGCCTTGAAGTCTCAGCAGAACCGCTTGACTTGATTCCACAGGATGGACTTCATGGGAAGACATATGACTTGTCCTCGGGCTGGAGCCCAGCTAGGAAACTTTCCCAGGTGGACAGGGGGCAGGGGCAGCCCAGGTCTGCAGGGAGACATGTAACCAAGCTGCATCCTGCCAGCCCTATGGCTAAACCAAATCCTCATGGTGGGGATTATCCATTACTTTTTCTAGTTCTTTCAGATTCCTAATCCTCTTGGCCCTGAGCATGGATAATCCAAGGCTTACGTGCACATGATTTTTCACAAGCTTTCCCAAGACCTTGGTCTTGTCAGGAGGTGAAACTGAGGCCCTGGCTGGCGCTCTGAAGTCACCAAGGAGGGGGACGGAGCGTGTCCTGGCGGCTTCTAAACCTGCAGCTCTTTAGCATCTTACAGAGAGAGGAGGGAAAGGCTACATTGAAGAGAGGATGTTTGGACAAACAGCCATCTTAATGGCTTCTCAATAGAAGTGGGTGGGATTCCCACCCCAACTTCCATATTCCTCCCACCCTTCGGTCAGCAGAAGGCTGGAGGAAGCCTGAGGATCAAGCAGGATCAGAAAAAGTAAACTTAATCCTTCACCGTGTGGGTGGGGAATGAGGAAGAAGTGAACCTTAGATGGGAGGCGTGGTTGCCCTGAGGGGGAGGCCTGAGGGTGTGATGTCCCCAGGCCTGCCTGCCTCTCGGGAAGACTGTGGGTGCAGGGCGTGGGGACCCTAAGAGGGGACTGGTCTCCCTGCGGGTGGAGGGCGGGGGCTGCTGACCCGTCTGACCTCCTCCCAGTCCTCCCCGGAGCCGCCGCCCTTTACCTTCTGAGTAACCCCCTCCCCTGGACTGCCTGCTGCTCTGTGTCCCTGGATCTGAGACAGTGTCCCGTCCCCGGCCAGGTGAGGACAGGAGCCTCAGCACCTGGAAGTGAGTGAGTGTGAACCTGGCATGCTGCGATTCATGGGGTCACAAGGAGTCGGACACGACTGAGTGACTGAACTGAACTGAACTGAACTGATATATATTTGGCCACACCTCACAGCTTCCAGGATCTTAGTTCCCCAATCAGGGATTGAACCTGGGCCTTAGCAGTGAAAATGCTAAGTCCTAACCACTGGATCACAGGGGAATTCAATGCTCAGTTTAGTTTCCTGACACTCCCATCTGCAATAGAATGGTGCAGATGAGAGCTGCAAGGTCCCCAGGAGTGGGGGCCTCACCTAGATGTGTTCCTATGGGATAGAACCAGATCTGTGGGCTTTCAAACTATGTCAAAGATCATGAGTAATTTTACATACCAGAGGCGTATCTGCATAGGTGTATTTAATCCATAGATGAAAAAGCACATTTTTATTATAAAATTGGAGTTGAATATCCACAGAAATATAGTGAGGAACATATGCAAGTGACAATAATTATCCTACAGTTTATTCATGACATATTTGGATTATCATGGGTACACTTTTTCAACATTTCTGAATGTTGCACATATTAAAATATTCAAGACTCTAGTTTTTAAGAGGACAGCCCTCAAAATTAGTATATTTTTTTTCCTTTTGAACTTTTTATTTTATATTGGGGTACAGCCAATTCACAATGCTGTGATAGTTTCAGATGAAAACAAAGGGACTCAGCCACACATACACATGTGTCCATTCTCCCCCCAAACCCCGTCCAAGCTATAACATTTAGCAGAGTTCCACGTGCTGTACAGCAAGTTCTTGTTGGTAATCCAAAAAATAGTATGCATTTTAATGAGGATGAACTATGAATTATTTTTGTATTTTTCCCTGGAGGAGGAAAATAGCAACCCACACCAGCATTCTTGCCAGGATAATTCCATGGACAGCGGAGCCTTGAGGTCGCAAGAGTTGACACAACTGAAGTGACTGAGCACACGTGACTTTCGTATTTTCAATGACAACAACATTTATTTGTTTGTTTATCTCAGTGTCTATTAGCAGTTTCATGAGGACACAGACATGTTCATTCATTTCTACATTGCCTATGTTTTCATGCCAGAAAGGCAGAGTCGAGTCATTGTGACAGAACCCTATGAACTACAAAGTCTAACGTATTTACTACCTAGCCATTTTATAGGAAAAGTTTGTTGACCCCAGATCTAGAGGAAAGGGAAGCTTTATGAGAAAATAGTGAATAGAGCTAAAGATCTGGATATACTCCATACTTTTACTGCAAATTTTTAAATTCACTACTTGATAAAAGTCTTTTGTTCACAAGTATCTCCCCACTGTTTTAAATCAGTTAAAAACTCCTGCCATTGGTTTTGTCACAGAAGAGAATTGAGGGAGACAGTAGCAGAGTCTAGGTTGAAATGGAGAACACCTCCCTCAGTCCAGTTAAAACACCTATCCTGCAGTCAGAGAGGATTAGATGAGCTCTGCTCCCCGACCCAAGGGTGTTTTTTCCACACTGGCCAACAATCTTCAGAGTCAAACAGAGGAAACCACAGCTAGAAAGTATCCACAGGAAACAGGAAGTTCCTGCTCTTCCTAAGTCTTCACAGAACACTGTGAGGTCCTTACTATTATTATCTCCTGGATGTCAAGGAGGAAGGGCTTCCCCGATGGCTCAGGGGGTAAAAATCTGCCACAATGCAGATGCTGGAAACGTGGGTTTGATCCCTGGGTCAGGAAGATATCCTAGAGGGGGAAATGGCAACCCATTCCAGTATTCTCTCCTGGAGAATCCCATGGACAGAAGAGGCTAGCAGGCTATGGTCCATGGGGGCAGAAGAGCCAGACATGACTGAGCATGTGCCCTATGCTTGCCAAGGAGGAAACTGACTCTCAGGGTCCCACAGCCCACGTGAAGTAGAGAAAAATGTTGACACCTCCTCCTAGAGTCCCAGCTGAACTCTCAACACTTCAGGCAGAGACTGTGGAATTGTAAGTCATGGACAGGTAAAGGCCTTTGTAGTCAGGTTTCCAAAGTCAGGGCCTGTGTTTGCAATTGCAGTTTCCTCTATCTCTGGTTCTTCACTTTTCCCTTGCTAATTTTTTTTTTTTTTTTTCAAAGAGCAGGCTGAGTAAAGAACCCTCTAGTTACCTCCTTGCCTTCAGAAGAAGCACGAGTTTACCAGGAAAATAGATGTGCCCATGAACACCGTCCCCCCCGCCCCGCCCCCGCTCTTCCTGGTAGATAGACAGTTGGTTAATTGTAATCGTATATGTCACATAGCAGTCAAGGGAGGCATCCCAAACTGCAAGTGTGACTTCTGTTGACTTCTGTAAAACTCTGAACAGTAAATGAATTCTAGCATGCAGTTACCTTAGCTTATAGTCAGTATTTTTTTCACTTTATTTCATATTTTTATGACTATAAATCTGAAAAAATGTTTTATCTGGTAAAGGGTAATCATAACTGACTGAGTATCTTTCTATTATTCCCCAAACTCCTAAACTCAGGAAATACCTCATTAGATTCATTTATGTTACTTCTCTATCATTCAGTTACACTCAATACTTAATATTTAATATTTACTTTAAAAATCTCTTCATGGAAACCTTGGTAGGTTTTAAAAGCATTTAACACCTTTCCTCTCCTCTTCAGGATAAATTCACCCATGTTTAAAAATTGCCTCTTGTTTGTTCTAACTCCTAGATAGATGAACGTCTGGGGCATGTGTCCTTGTATTTGGACCAGAAAAAGCAAGTGGAGAGAGTGAGTCTCTTTACCAAGAAGGAACTTCCCCCAAACTGCCCACATTTCAAGGAGCCAATAGCTCTTTTGGGAAACTTCTTATTTTTTTAATCTTCCAAGCTGCTTTTATGTTTTCTTTTAGTGACTTTTCCACAGATAAACATGTTGAGTAGTGGGGACATCAAGAAACTTAATCTCCTAAAACAAATCCTTCAAGGATGGGCCCAGGGGGAGTCCTGGAAGAAACTGCTTTCAGCACAGGAAAATGAACCCATAGGTTGGGAAACACCCCAGTGGCCTTTCCAGAGTTCACTTCAGACTGATTATAATCTTGGCTGCAACTGGCATGGTAGCTTTTTTTTTTTTTATGTGGACCACTTTTAAAGTCTTTATTGAATTTTTTACAATAATGTTTCTGTTTGGATTTTTGGGTTTTGGCCACTGTTTTTTTTTTTTTTTTTTTTTTGGCCAAAAGGCATGTAGGATCTTAGCTCCCTGACCAGGAATCAAACATATATCCCCTGTATTGGAAGGTGAAGGTTTAATCACTGGACCACAAAAGAAGTCCCTGGATGGTAGTTTTTGTCTGCTTTCTCTGTCTTGTGTTCATGACTGAGATCCACTGTCATATGTTTAAAAAAAGAACTCAACCAGGGTGAACCCACTTGTAATTTTTTAAGGTTATTACTATTTTTCTGTCTTATTTAAAAGGTTATCATTATTTTCTTTCTTTCTGGGGGTAGGGCCACGCAGCATGTGGGATTGTAGTTCCTTGGCCAGAGATCGAACCTGCACCTGTTTCAGTAGAAGCACAGCCTCTTAACCACTGGACCAACAGGGAAGTCCCTACCCTCTTGTCTTTACTGGCCAATTCATAGAAAAGCAGAAGAGGAAATGGGGAGATTACACCTTCTTAAGGTTCTAGAAGCTTTTTCAGATTTCAAAATTGCTTTCCCTGTCCTGTGTTCATGACTGAGATCCACTGTGGATCATCTCAGTGTCTCCATTGTCACATGTTGAACAAGTATTGGGCTTCCCTGTTGGCTCAGATGGTAAAGAATCCTCCTGCAATGACAGGATGCCCCTGTTTGATCCCTGGGTCAGGAAGAGCCTCAGGACAAGGGCATGGCAACCCACTCAAATATTCTTGCCTGGAGAATCCCATGGACAGAGGAGCCTGGCAGGCTACAGTCCATGGGGTCACAAAGAGGCGGACATGACTGAGTGACTAACACTTTCATTTTCATTGAGGTTTATGCATTTAATACACTCTGATAATCTCCTGCTTTACCAACCAAATCATACAATGGAACAAAAGCCAAGCTGTGGTTTCACCTGAGAAAGTCATNAATCCCATGGACAGAGGAGCCTGGCAGGCTACAGTCCATGGGGTCACAAAGAGGCGGACATGACTGAGTGACTAACACTTTCATTTTCATTGAGGTTTATGCATTTAATACACTCTGATAATCTCCTGCTTTACCAACCAAATCATACAATGGAACAAAAGCCAAGCTGTGGTTTCACCTGAGAAAGTCATGGCCTCACCCATCAGTTACTGACCGTGTGGTGTTTCATGTAAGGTGGTACCCTGTAGGGATTTTGAGTGCAGCCCTGATGTCCATGATGCTAAACTTCCCTTCTTTGTAACTGTTTGGTTCTCACCTGAACTGTGTGTGTTAGGGACGGTCAGTATTTTAATCCCATTTTTTACACAGGGAGGACTGATATTCAGAATGAAATGAGCCCCTGTGGATCGTGCACATGTAAATGATGAGTCTGTGATTGCCTCTGGCCTCCTGCCTCCAAGGGTAACATGCACTCCACTGATATTTAAGGGATGTGACACTGTTGTGAACTTTACAGCATTTCTGGGTCTGCCTTCATCTCGATGCAGTTCTGATAATGCTCCTGGGAAACTGCAGGCAGGGCCTGGATGGCAGTTTTCTGCTGAGGCCATGTCTCTCCTCACTGGCAGTCCATTTAGGGTGTTGGTACTTATGCAGATAATAGAGAGCTGCAATTACCTGTTCATCTGTTCTCCAGCTGGACTGTCAATCACAGAGAGACAGTGCTTTAAAAGTCTTGTCAATCAGAGTTTCTCCCACATAAAGGTCTGCCTCTCTCCTCCTCCGACACCACTTCCTATAAGCCTCTTAAATAAAATGCTTAATTCAGGTGGTTTCCTTGCTCCGTCTCTACCTGCACTCCCAAATTATCTTGACCCCCAGTTTTAGAAAGTGGAAATGGTATGACTTATCCATCCATTAGACATGCAGCTGGAAACAGAAAAGCGTTGCTGAACTGGGGACCGTTCCGCATTCAGGATCCCTGGTAATGAAGCTGCTCCTCCCGCAGGCCTCTTCTCCAAACAAGCAAATCTTATTCCTCCTCTGGCTTCTCATGGAAGCTCAATTCACCTCCATGCATATCTAGTTTCTTTTCCTCTGCAGTTTGTCTCGGTTTTGTGATTAGTGGCAAAAACCTTTTCCGCCTCGCACACTGCTATTGCTTAGCAAAACAGAACTTATGCTATGTAGCTGGGGCTTAAGGTCAATGGTTAAATTGTTCCTGCTCCAGAAGACACGTTTTCACGGGCTGAATCTCAAGCATCCGATTAGCATCATTTGTACCTGTAATAAATGTCCAGGTGGAACAGGGAAAAGAGTCAGAGGAAAATGCTGCAATTCTCTGTTCTCTGCCTAGAATGCACTGCTGTCAATTATCTCATTTTCATTTCTTTGGAGAATTTTATTAGCAAAAATGATAGAATAGTTTTTGGTCTTAAGACTAGAAGGAAGCCTGCACATCAGCTCATTGGGCAGTGGTGGCATCTGTTTGCGAGTCAAGGGGACCCAATGTCAGAGCCAGGGTCTCACCAGAGAAAGTTCCCAGGACCTCAGCCTCCTCATTCATAATATGAGCACCTTCCAAGATGACCTGCATTTCTAAAACACAATGATCTCTCTGTCAGATACTTAGGGACAGAGCATGTAGATTTACATGTTATTATGAAATAGCCAAGCTTAGAGTCACCTAAAGTCCTTAATAAGGGGTAGAACAATCATTACTGCTGGGGCCACCAGTTGCTCAAAGAATAACAACCAAGGAAGAACTTAGGAGGGAAAAGACCAAAATCAAAGATGAAAGAAAAAGAGTGAAAAGAAACTGGGGAAGACCCCTGAGGAGAGGATGCTTTGGGTGGCTCTGCAGAAAAGTCATATGGGGATGAATGAGTTAGCCTGCCATGGTCCAGGGACCTATGTTCCACCCAGCCCCATCACTGAAGTGTCTGTGAATGTAAACCAGGGACCCCACCGTTGGCATGTCCATGGTGTAAACCAAGAACTCCACTACTGGAATGTTCATGGTGTAAACGAGGACCCCCACCATTGGTGTGCCCATGGTGTAAACCAGGGCTCCCAACTGTAGAGTGTCCATGGGTGTAAACCAGGGCCCCCACCATTGGAGTGCCCATGGTGTAAACCAGGGTGACCAATAGTGGAGTGTCCATGGTGAAAACCAGGACCCCCACCATTGCAGTGTCCATGGTGAAAACCAGGGCCCCCAAAATGGATTCTCCATGAGTGTAAACCAGGACTCCCATCATTGGAGTGCCCATGGGTTAAACCAGGACCCCAACCACTGGAGTGTCTATGGTGTAAACCAGGGCCCCCACCACTGGAGTGTCTATGAGTGTAAACCAGGGTCCCTACCATTGGATTTTCCATGAATATAAACCTGGGATTCTGTCATTGAACTGTCCATGGTAATAAATCAGGGTCCCCACCATTGGAGTGTCCCTGGTGTAAACCAAGACCCCCACCATTAGAGTGTCCATGGTGTAAACCAAGGCCCCCAAAATGGAGTGTCTGCCAGGGTCCAGCCCCAGTGGATCCAGGGTAATTCAAAGCGGGGACAGCGTGGAGAGGAAAAACTTATTTATTTAGAAATATAAAGAGAGATTAGGAAGAAATAGTGTAGTGGGAAATTTAGTGGAGAAAAGAGGCTGAATAACTTGGTTTACGTGGAAAACTAATAAAGTTCCAAGACAAGGAACTTGCACCGTCTATGTTAGGCCACCAGCACCCACTTGAGTAGCAGAGGGTGCCCCACCTTAGGCTCCCTCTCGCGTGTGTCTTAAAAGCCAGGGCAAGTAAGTAGACTTGGAGAGCCTCCATGCCCCAGATGGGAATTCAGCCTGAAATCAGAATAAAGAAGACACAGGGGAAACCAGTCTTTCCAGTGACTTGCCCGTCCTCTATTATCCAGAAAGGCCTTTAATACTTTTGATTGTACATAGAGATCAATGGATAATACAAAATTATGCAGTGTCAACAGCCCTGACTCTTATCGAGACCAGGCTTTCTCTCTGCATACCTAGTTGTACACAAAAGTCTTAGGTGATTTACATCATCTTATGGCCAGAAGGCCAATTAGCATTTTACAGCCCTTTTCTGATAAGGGTAATAATGTTGTTCTTCCCAAAGTCTGGTGCCACTCTCAAAAAGAACTAAATAAAGTTAAATTCTTACATAGCAAGGACACAACAATTTATAACAAGAAAATGAAGTACAGTGATATATAACAAAGAGAAAGTTCATTAACTCAAAAGTCTAGTATTGCTAACATCAAAACTACTATATTCCTATTTCTGTATCCCATTTACATTGATTAATATCCTCCCAGGTGCCTAAAAGATAAAGAATATGGAGGCCTGGTGGCAANAGAGAATGTTCATTAACTCAAAAGTCTAGTATTGCTAACATCAAAACTACTATATTCCTATTTCTGCATCCTGATTACATTGATTAATATCCTCCCAAGTGCCTAAAAGATAAAGGATATGGAGGCCTGGTGGCAAACATTAACTCAACAATGGAACCCTTCACCAAACTAATTCTTAGCTCTAAAGGCTCTATATCTTTCAGATGTTTTAAGCTTCGTGCCTCTCACGGTTGGGGGCTGTAAACAATCCACAAGTTGTAAAAGTCTGGGCAGACCAGTCAGATAAGTTAGAAAGCCATCAAAGGGGTTTAAACCGAGACATTCTTTTAATACGCAGGAGACTGTTGGAGCTCTAAGTTAACTTTTTCCAGAGAAAGGTGGTAATGTCAGAAGATTATAGCATAGCAGACAGTAAACAGAGAGATTTTGGTTTCGGGGTAGATGCTCAAACAGAGGACCCCTTGAGACCTGACTCGCCTTGCCCATCAGGCCTCTCACATGACCTTGTCATGGGTGGGATCTCCTGTGCTGGCTCCTGGCAAGTGTCCATGCGTGTAAACCAGGACACCCACCATTGGAGTGTCAATGGGTGGAAACCAGGGACCCCACCATTGGAGTGTCCATGAGTGTAAAACAGGATCCCCACCATTGGTGTGTCCATGGGTGTAAACCAGGGCCCCCACCATTGGAGTGTCCATGAGTGTAAAACAGGATTCCCACCATTGGTGTGTCCATGGGTGTAAACCAGGACCCCCACCATTGGAGTGTCCATGGGTGTAAACCAGGACCCCCACCATTGCAGTATCCATGGTGTAAACCAGGGCCTCCAATAGTGGAGTGTCCATGGCATAAACCAGGACCCCCAAAATTGGAGTGTCCATGAGTGTAAACCAGGGCCCTCAATAGTGGAGTGTCCATGGGTATAAACCAAGGTCCCCACCATTGGATTGTCCATGGGTATACACCAGGGTCACCATCATTGTAGTGTCCATGGGTGTAAACCAGGACCCCTACCATTGGCATGGTGTAAACCAGGGCCATGCAGATTGTCTGAGCTGGTAGAGCTGACAGAAGCAGGCAGTGACAGGCCAACTTCAGACAATTCCTTCCTTCCTTCTAATTCTTTGAAGCTGGGAGATAATCAGGTAAGGACTATTTTCCCCTGTTGCTCAAGGGTAACATGTCCCCAGTGAGTCTTCATTCCCTACCCCTACCCAACTGAGGGTCAGCCCACCTCATTAGACACCTCGTCTCTCTAATGGG
Source organism: Oreotragus oreotragus (assembly GCA_006410675.1). NCBI lineage: Eukaryota > Metazoa > Chordata > Mammalia > Artiodactyla > Bovidae > Oreotragus > Oreotragus oreotragus. Next base: position 27,478 of record SJYX01019547.1, read on the forward strand.
GCATCACTTGCCCACTGGCTAAACCAAGATGTAGGGGTCATGTTGTATTTCTCCCTTCCCCAGCGTCTACTCTGCATGGCTACATTCTGAAGCACTCTGTGTGTTACTTTTTACTCAAAAGCTGAAAACACTACAATTGTAAGCTGCTACATCCTTACCTTATTTGTGTGCTTAGTTGCTCAGTGGCCTCTGACTCTTTGTGACCCCATGGACTGTAGCCTGCCAGGTTCTTCTGTCCATGGGATTCTCCAGGCAAGAATACTGGAATGGGTTGCCATGCCCTCCTCCAGGAGATCTTCCCCACCCAGGGATGGAGCCCAGGCCTCCTGCACTGCAGGTGGATTCTTTACCATCTGAGCCACCTGGGAAGCCCTCTTACCTTACTTAGAAAGACAGAAAATCTTTTCTTCTCCTCCAAAATAAAAATAATTCAGAACCAAAGTGTTGTGGATGTGTTTTCTGATACACAAACCCACATTGTTACAAAACACAATCATCCCAGGGCTCCTGGCAAATTCTAGCACCTGAATGGAGGGACTGTTTTTGACAAATGCATTGCTAATTACTCTTGGCATCACTAGTTCTTGGAACGAGTAGTGGTTGTGCAGGACGTTCCTCCCAAGCAAAGTGACACTAAACAGTTATTGTAGGAAGGGAGCAGATAAAGTCCCCAGCCTCTGTGTTCATCCATCACAACAATCAAGCCTGACTGCATCTTCCTGCCTCCATGGTTGTGCCCGCATTGAAGTTCAGCTCCTCTACAGTTACCCCCGCCCTGTACTCACACACTGTCAGTGACAAATCATCCCGGAGATGTATAGTCTCGTAGTTTTGGAGACCTGGACTCCAAAATCCAGGTGTCACAGGTTGACTCCCCTTGGAGGCTCAGATGTATGGTCCATCCCATGCTTCTCTCATCATTTCTGGTGGCTCCTGGCAGTCCTTAGGTTCCCTTGAATTTCTGTGCTGGGTCACTGCTGTCCTTGCCCACATCTTCACGTCACCTTCCTTTCTCTGTCTATTACAAAGACTTTCATTGTAGGGTTTATGGTCCACCTAGTGTGTGTGGTTGCCCTTGACATCCTTACCTAATGACACGTGTAGAGACCCTCATTGTACATGCTGAGCAGTAGGTCACGTTCAGAGTGCCTGTGGGAACACGTATTTGGGGGACCCCTTTCCAGCTGCCACAGTCACCAACTATGAAACCTACAGCTCTCTTCTCAGGTTACATAAAATGAATCCTTGTTTTCCACCTCACTCGAATTTGTGGTTCCACAAATTAAAAAACTGCTTGTTAGGTTTTAAACATTTCTCTCCCTTTTCTCCCACGAACATTTTCTCAACCTGTCTCCCTCACTTTCTCTCAGGCACCAGTATCCCACGGACTTTGTCATAATTTAAAATGTCAACACTTCCCAGTTTGGAATGTATGAAAAAATGAGTCAATTAAAGTCTTCTTAAAGTGGTGTCTGTCTCACATGGGAAACATTCACTGGGCAGCAACAGTTCTACTGATCGCCCAATTTCAGCATGACTTGCAAATAAGGCATTAATTACCCTTATTTCAGGACTATCTTTTCAAGGACGTCTCAGTTGTGACCATTTTGGATGGTGGAGGTGGCGTCTTACTGTGTAGCCGGTTGCAGGCATGCTCATTGCCCACTGTAAATCGTTTGGGTTCCTTGAGCTCTGAGTGCCTCCTTAGTGAAACCCGCTGTGTGTGGGCATCCATCTAGACTCATCCATGTCCTTCTTGTGGGCAAGGAGAACCACACAGAGTTCCCAAGGTTAGTAAAGGCCTTTGTCTTGGACCCAGGAGTCTTGAGTCTCCTGATGGCAACCATGAAATTGTGACTAATTTATAAGCTAAAATAAAAAGTAAAACCTTAGACCCTCTGCAGACTTAGCTAGATACAGTGTTTCTTTTTCTCCCCATTTACATACCAATGATTTTCAATGAAATGAGGGACAGAGTGAGAGAACACGTTAAAATAATTCAGGTAGCATTTTCAAAATGCCTATTTTCATCTCTGCCCCAAAGACATACTTGTATCTCTTGAGGATATGGTCAGGTAAGTAGCCTGGCCAGGAGTCAACCACGGACTTACTGTTTCTTCACAACATTTGTTTATTCTCAGAGTCTTAAGTAGTTTTTTTTTTCTGAGTATGACTATATTTCTAAAAATAACCTGTCTTTAACAGTAACAGTTCTAAGTATTCATTAATATCCATCACTAACTACATATCCTCTGGGCTCTGTGAGCATAACATAATTATGGCTTTTCCTTGTTTTCTCCCTCTCCCAGACAATTAACTTTGGCTTTCTCATCTCTGTCAATGGTATTGCTGTTTCTTTTTGTTCTGACTGAAACTCTTGGGTATATGTTTGAATTTCAATGTTGTAGATCTAGAATAAACTTAGTGATCATTGAATGTAGTATTCCTATTACCCAAATGAAGTGCTAAGGATCAGAGATAAAGCTGTTTATGCAAACTTACAGGAAAATTCAAGCTGGTTTTAGAACAGGCAGAGGAACCAGAGATCAAATTGCCAACATCCGCTGGATCATGGAAAAAGCAAGAGAGTTCCAGAAAAACATCTATTTCTGCTTTATTGACTATGCCAAAGCCTTTGACTGTGTGGATCACAATAAACTGTGGAAAATTCTGAAAGAGATGGGAATACCAGACCACCTGACCTGCCTCTTGAGAAATCTATATGCAGGTCAGGAAGCAACAGTTAGAACTG
>SJYX01019547.1:32775-85049 GCA_006410675.1 Oreotragus oreotragus
CCCCTTCTCTTCCTGCCCCCAGTCCCTCCCAGCATCACAGTCTTTTCCAATGAGTCAACTCTTTGCATGAGGCAGCCAAAGTACTGGAGTTTCAGCTTTAGCATCATTCCTTCCAAAGAAATCCCAGGGCTGATCTCCTTCAGAATGGACTGATTGGATCTTCTTGCAGTCCAAGGGACTCTCAAGAGTCTTCTCCAACACCATAGTTCAAACGCATCAATTCTTTGGTGCTCAGCCTTCTTCACAGTCCAACTCTCACATCCATACATGACTATTGGAAAAACCATAGCTTTGACTAGACGGACCTTAGTTGGCAAAGTATAGTTTAATGCTTTTTACATCACAACCCTTTCTCTCTGTCTCCAGATTATGGATGTTGCCAAGTTATTCCTACTTTTAAAGTCCTCTTAAATCTGTCTTTTTTTCTTTGCACTTGTATCACTGACCAAGATATGTCATTAATTATAAATTTGGTTTGTTGTTCTTTTATTGGGCTCCCCAGGTGGTGCAGTGGTAAAGAATCTCCCTGGAAAAGCAGGAGACTTCAGAGACATGGGTTTGATCCCTGGGTCAGGAAGATCCCCTGGAGGAGGGCATGACAACCCACTCCAGTATTCTTGCATGGAGAATCCCATGGACAGAGTAGCCTGACGGGCTCTAGTCCATGGGGTCACAGAGAGTCTGAAACAACTGAGCACATACTTTCTTTTATTATGAGAGGTCTATAAAAGAAATTTGACACAGCTTTGTAAGGCTTAACTGCATTCATGAAAGAGTACAGAACCCAGGTTGCCTATCACCTGAGTCATAGTTCTACATTTTTGGTATAAAGGTAAACCTAGTATTTTCAAATCTACTTTGCAGTATTTGTATGATCCTGTGTTTGTTTCTGTCTATACCTATCTCACCTGTACATCATCTAGAAATTCAGAGATTCTTCTTCTTCCAGCATGAGTCATGGAGAGATTTGTAGGTGTCCATACTCTAAAGGCTGAGGTCACCATGGCTCTGGTGAATGTCTGGCTGGTGTCAGGAGAGGCATTGTGCACAGGACCTGCTGCCCTTCTCGGTCATCAGTGGTGGCCAGTGAGGATGATCAGAATCTCCCCAGAGTGATGCTCACCTGCATTCTTTGTATGTTGACTGAAGATGTATTGTTGACATGAGTAGGCAGTTTTCAAAGTTGTTTATGTTCACTTATTTCATGCCTGCTCATTTTGTGAGTTTTTAGCAGCACAGCTGGCATTGTGTCATTGTCAAGGCTCTTCCCTCCATCTTTATCTTTCATTCCATCTCTCTATATATATCTGTCCTCTACTCTGGATTTACTGCTGTAGCCTTTCTGAAATTCATGATAGACCAAGAACATCTGCCAATATCTCTCTTACAGTGGGACCTCACTTTGAGAGTTCAGTATAATCCAGTCTCCCCATGTTCAGCAATTCTATGCTAACCGTACTTCCCTACCCCCATGATAAACAATTCTGGGATGAAGGCGAGTTCCTAACTTTGCGCTACACACTCCTGCAATCAGGCAAATGCAGCTCAGTTATCCAGTCCAGAAAATGCTCCTATTGGGAGCTATGAAGGTGATGTTACCTAAATATTAAAGCCTGTTCATCAAGACTAACATATCACTCATCAGCACTTGTTTCAAGATCCTGCCTTCCCATGTCCACCACCCAAAGCTATTATCATAAACTCTCTAAAACCCCAACCAATTCTCTACCTTGGGTGTCAGCTTTTACATTGCTCAGCTGAAGCTCTAGATACATAAGTGTCTTCCTGCTGTTTTTACCTTCTGAGATACTGCTGAGACTCAGCCAAGATGTTACTGTCCTCTAGAGCAGTGAGCTGAACAAATTCTGTCTGTCTGCCAACAGCTTTGATGGTCATTTCTCTGGAGATTCAGTGGCAAACGTATATCCTAGACTTTTCTCTCGGGATCATCTTTCTTAGCCTGACTGCTGGAATTCACGTGCCTAGCTTCAGCTTTTCTCCCTGGTGTCAGGATTCTGTTTTCCCCCTATGGTTCCAGATAAACGAGCAGATGTTTTCACCTTTTGCATGCCTGCTACCTTCCTGACATAGGGCTCTGCAACTCCTTTCTTACATATCCTAGACTTTTCTCTCGGGATCATCTTTCTTAGCCTGACTGCTGGAATTCACGCGCCTAGCTTCAGCTTTTCTCCCTGGTGTCAGGATTCTGTTTCCCCTCTATGGTTCCAGATAAACGAGCAGATGTTTTCACCTTTTGCATGCCTGCTACCTTCCTGACATAGGGCTCTGCAACTCCTTTCTTGGAGTCTGAGCGGAGAGGGGTCCCCCTGGGAGTTGAGTTTCCTCCAGCTGAGCTGAGAGCAGCAGCTGTGGAGCAGTTGTGGCTTAAGTGCACCAGGCTCTTGCTGTTCTTACTGAGCTTTAGTAGATTTTCTTGAGTAAATGTTTCCTCATTTGCTGTATGCCCTTAGGATAACTTCCAGACACTTAAATTTTTTTTTAAAGTTTAAATAATTTCTACCAGTTATGGGTATCCCAGAGGGAATGGATCCACAAGGTTCCTGGTGCCACCATTCTAGAGGTGGGATTTCCGCTTAGTCCTTGAACCCAAGTAAATGCTAAAGCTTCTCGGTGTTCAGTAAAATCTCATGGAAGCTTTTATGTGAGTTAGTCTCTCCTTCAGAGGGAAGACGGCTATTTCCAGTTACAGAGAGGTCTCAAGGAAATATCAGATCCAGGGAACTGGGCATAATTTATTTTTGCAGTTTGAAAAGAAGAACACATCATCGCTTGGTAGTTGGCAGCCACCATAAAGGGCCTATCTTGTCTATCAGTGTTAATGATTACACAATGAAGCCCTGGGAGGGAGAACATCAAAGACAGGACTAACTTACCATCCACCACCCTCATTTTACCCATGGTGGGTGGCTCATGAAGCAGAAGTGGCAGCCTGTTCGTACACCATGTTCTGCTTCTGTGCCTGATTGTTGACTTTCAATGAGTGAGAATGATGGGGGAGTAGCCTACATCTTTGAACAGGTATCAGAGAGCTCCAAGTACTCAGAACCCATCTGCCAGCACTAAATCTTTCCATTAATATTTATTAGATTTTTTTCCAGTCATAAAATAGTTAGACTAGAAATCAGATTGGCTACAGAAAACTTTATCTGGGAGGAGAAAAGTGTCAGTGTTCAGGATGCAATCCAAGGACCCTCTCAGAGGTAGCTCTGAGGAAGGTGAGAAATGAAGTCAGTTTTCCCATTTTGGAGATGATGGTCTTGGACCAAAACTGGCGATGATTAAGAAAAGGCACTGCCGTCAGATAACAGTGTGACTTGAGTTTGAATGACTCACCTCCTAGCCTAAAGCTTCCCACAGCATCTGTACTGATTTGCTTGGCAAGTTCCAAGTCACTGTAATTTCTTGAGGATGCGAAAGCCCTTAGAGAGATGTGGACTTTACAGTGAACCTGGGGGAGACATTTATCACAGGGATGTCCAAGGTCTGGTGACAAGACAACTTGCTTCCCTGAGCTGACATCCTCCACTTGGAAAGAACTTGCTACCATATGGCATTTTAAAGATGTTATTCTAAAAAGCAAAACAAAACAAAAAACACCGTTAAAGTGAATTTTCATGAGATTCTGTGTTTCCAATGAAGGGGGCATGAGTTCAATCCTTGGTCAGGGAATTAAGATCCCACATGCTGTGAAGTGTGGTCAAAAGAAAAAAAGTCTTTGTAAAATTTAATTTAACATATGGTCTATTTGTTAAACAAATGTTACATTTTTTAGTGTGGCAGTCATTTTCTTCTTTTAATTAATAATAATTTTTTTAAAGTTTTACAGAAATTGCCACTTCACTGAGAAAACTGGGTTCAGATGTCAGTTTTTTTTTTTTCTGTAAGTGATGTAACTAATGGAAAAATTAACTCCTATTTGTTGAAGAAGTATTTTAAATAGTGAAAATTCAAAAAGCTAAGATCATGGCATCTGAGCCCATTACTTCATGGCAAATAGATGGGTAAACAGTGACAGACTTTATTTTCTTGGGCTCCAAAATCACTGTAGATAATGATTGCAGCCATGAAATTAAAAGATGGTTGCTCCTTGTAAGAAAAGTTATGACCAACCTAGACAGCATATTAAAAATCAGAGACATCACTTTGCCAACAAAGGTCCATATGGTCAAAGCTATGATTTTTCCAGTAGTCATGTACGAATGTGAGAGTTGGACCATAAAGAAGGCTGAATGCCGAAGAATCGATGCTTTTGAACTGTGGTGCTGGAGAAGACTCTTGAGAGTCCCTTGGACTACAAGGAGATCAAACCAGTCAACCCTAAAGGAAATCAATCATGAATATTCATTAGAAGAACTGATGCTGAAGCTCCAATACTGTGGCCACCTGATGTGAACTCATTATTAGAAAAGATCTTGATGCTGGGAAATTTTGAAGGCAGGAGGAGAAGGGGATGACAGAGGATGAGATTGTTGGATGGCATTACTGACTCACTGGACATGAGTTTGAGCAAACTCTGGGAGATGATAAACAGGTCAGCCTGGAGTGTTGCAGTCTATGGGGTTGCAAAGAGTTGAACATGACTGAGTGACTGAACAATAACAAATGTATTATGATGGATGTCAGGCTTGATAATTGTCACTTAAAACTGTTTCTTATGCATTCATCTTCTAAAATGCTTTTATTTTCTCTTAAAATTTAGATAACTAACTCCATCTGTTCAGGTCATAGTCACTTGACATATTCAGCTATAGAATTTTAATTCATCTCTGTACAGGTATATGAGCCTTGTTTAGTGATAGTAGGTTAATGAAAAGGTGTGAAAATTATATTACAAATCGAGCTCTGAAAGATTGGAAGGGTGAAGAGAAGTCACTGGTTATATTTAGTTTAGTTGTTAAACTGTAGAAAGTGATCTCTTATGCAGCCATCCTTTTTTTTTTTTTTTAAACCATGTAAATAAAATCAACTACTTCTAATACTTTTTCATACTATATGGACCCTCTTTGCATATGTAAATAATTTCTTCTGGATAATCAAACAAGGACCTACAGTATAGCACAGGGAACTCTGGTCAATATTATGTAACAACATAAATGGGAAAATGTATAACTGAGTCACTTTGCTGTACACTTGAAATTATCACAAATTATTAATCAACTGTGCATGCATGCTAAGTCGCTCAGTCTTGTCCGACTCTGCAATCCTACTGACTGTAGCCTGTCAGGCTTCTCTGCCCATGGAATTCTCCAGGGAAGAATACTGGAGTAGGTTGCTATTTCCTTCTCCAGGGAATCTTCCTGACCCAGGAATTGAACCTGGGTTTTCTGCATAGGCAAGTGGATTACTTAACGCTAGTGCTACCAGGGAAGCAAATGGCAATCACATTCCTCAAATAGCTAGATGACAGTGCTTATCTTCCAAATAACCAATGGTAATTCCAATTTACAGGAAGCAGGTGGCTTCTCCCAAACCTTCTAGAATAACAACGTCTGAAAGCTGGAGGCAGCAGAATCTATTCTGACTCTAGTCCTGGGTCTGAGGTCAGTGGAAGGTCAGGAGATCCTGATTCAGTCCAGGAGAGCTGGCCAGTCAGAGCATTTTAGGAGCTGATGATCTTCATAATACATCTCACCACCCAGCCTGTTTGTCTCCAGTATGATCACTTTTTCCTTCCTCAAATCCATATTTGGGTGCCTTTCTTTTTGATGAGCAGAGATACTTAAGCAATAGATGCCATGCCAATTCAAATCTAACTTACCCAAATGAAACCACTGTCCCACTCTAAGAAAATTCTTTTCTTTAGCCAAGGTAATGGCTCCTCCAGGTGTCAGGCTGTAACTGAATCAATCACTGGGGTCCTACCCAGGTACAGCCAACTGACCCTGCATGGCGGGGTAGGGAGGGGAGGCTGAGGGCTGATTCTGAGAAACAAGAGGCAAGTTCTTCCTGTGTTATCCCAGAGCAAGTGGTCTTACCAGTTGGATCATACAAATCATTTTTGGCATTTCTTTATTTTTATTTTCCAACTGATGGAAATACCACTTTGAACAGTTTGATGGAAACATCAGAAGGGTGGTCCATGTTTCAATAGTCTTGTAGCTGACTTCATGTATATTTATAATTTTATCACTTTCATACATCTATTACTTTTCCCACTCTTGGATACTTAAGGAGCATGGCTTCTCCTGTCTTCTTCCACCCTAATAGTCCATGTGTCATCTCAGCAGTAAATTATTTAGCGCTTGCCACCATTTCCAGGAGAGCTGTCCTCTGGGAGGTAGGGAGGACATGGAGATGAGGATGAACCTGTCTGGTTAAAATCTGAAATATCGGGATATATAGTGGTCAGATTAACAGCACTGACAAAAATGGGACTATATCATTTTTATTTTTTCCAAGCCAGTAGACAGAACATTTAGGCTCCCCTGAAAGTAACACTGAAACGAGGATGTGGGCTGAGGGTGAATAACTGATGTGGTTGTCTGATAAGCAGCCTAGTGAATAAAGATAGTTTATTCTTGGCAAAAGTGAGTCTATTCCCATGAGTCCTTCAGCGCATACAGAACACCCTCCCAGGAGAGTCTGTGCTATGACGAGCGCCTGGAACATGGACACACATCCGCCCCTGGAGATGCCTTCCTAGTACTTGTGAGCTCGTTCAAGTGAGGGGCAAGCAGAGACCCTTGTCTCCAATGGTGGGGACTACCTGTCAGTGTGAATCTGAGCCTTGAAGTGACTGTGAGAGACCAACATTGCCTACATCCTTTGTTCCTAGATCCCTTTATTCTAGCCTTGGGAACACAACACTGTTTTTCAACAACTCACTTATTCTGCATCCTGCTCAAAGTGTCTCAAGTTGTTTAGAGTTGATGTGATGTGTATGGGAACCCAAAGTCAACCCCATGACCATATATAAGTAGTCCACTGAATCACTTCCTTTGTCTGAGTATGTCATCATCAGCCCAATACAAAGAGTATGTTTTCAGTGAAAAGTCTCCTCTATGACACAAGTATAATCTTCCCCAATAAATTATTTTATGCTACTGAGAACTATTCTTTTTTTAGATTAACAATATCCCCCAATTCAAAATTGAAACTCACTACTTGATACAAGGCTTCATCAACTTTAAAAAACAGCTGTGAGAGTTAAAAGCCATATTGATGTATTTTCTCAAGCAATTCACTGAAGGATATTCAAGGAAGTAATTCATTAGAAGGACTGATGTTGAAGCTGAAACTCCAATACTTTGGCCACCTGATGCAAAGAGCTGACTCATTGGAAAAGAGCCTGATGCTGGGAAGGATTGAGGGCAGCAGGAGAAGGGGACAGAGGATCAGATGGTTGGATGGCATCACCAACTCAATGGACATGGGTTTGGGTGGACTCTGGGAGTTGGTGATAGGGAGGCCTGGCGTGCTGCAGTTCATGGAGTTGCAAAGAGTCAGACACAGCTGAGCGACTGAACTGAACTGAATTCAATGAAAGNAGATGGTTGGATGGCATCACCAACTCAATGGACATGGGTTTGGGTGGACTCTGGGAGTTGGTGATAGGGAGGCCTGGCGTGCTGCAGTTCATGGAGTTGCAAAGAGTCAGACACAACTGAGCGACTGAACTGAACTGAATTCAATGAAAGGAATATTTTTTTCTTTTATTATCATTTACATTTGAAGGATACGGTTTGAATTAAAGAATTTTAGTTAATGGGAATGTAAATAATCTATGTTTCATTCGCCTCTTTTTTCTGTTCTTATGTGTTTGGAATCTAGCCCTTCACATTTAGGAAAACCTGCAGTGCTCATTTTAGCTATTCTTTGTACTCAGTTCAATACTTTCTTGACCAGTTTGACCCTCAGATTCTGTGCAGTCCACCTCAGGAAATACTCTCTGAGCAGAGATAAACCATTGTGTGAAACAGCAAACTGTGAATTTGCTTTCAGAACTGCTGTGGAAATACATTCTTACATTGAAAGAATGTTAACCTGAGCTAAGCTCTGAAGGGTGGATAGAATTAGGATGATTAGGCGTTAATTAACATGTTTAAAAGAGAATGAAATGCTCAGAGACCAAAAATACGTGTGAGTCTGCACTGAGAATGCATATGGTGCGTATTCACGGACAAGGATAGACAGAGGTCACAAGATATACAGCCTGGGTGGGTTCAGACCACTGTGCAAAGAGCTGCAAACACAAGAGTGATGACTATAATTTATCCCCTGGGCCATGAGGAATGACAGAATGTGAAAAACAGTATCATGATTTGAGATCCTCTTAAGATACGATCACAATGACTGTTGGGTGCTGGTCTTGCTGTCTTCCAGATCAGCAGAGGGAAATCAGAAACTGTAATCAGATTTAAGAGCATGTCTTTCAGACTGTAAGTAGGCGTCTATAAAACCAGTACAGTGGAAGTCAATGGGAAGTGACTATCTTAAGTACTTTCACGAAGGAACGATTTTAAGGTTCATCTGTTAATTTCTACTGAAACAGCCTGCTAGAATTTTCATTGAAATGAAGTACACAGAGAAATGGTTCTAACAATACGAATCATTTCAATCCATTAGCATGACTCACCTATTAATTTAACTTGTTTTCATCGATATTTTAGTTTTCAGCACATGAATCCACAAGTGTTTTCCTGGTTATACTTTTTAAAATGTCATGTTTATAAAGTATTATAAATGGTATTCAAATTTTCATTTCCAATCATTCCTAGTTAGTCTATACAGTGTTTCTATAGACCTTGCATCAAGTGAACATAATAAATTCATGTATTAGTTTCCATAAATAATTTTTATCTAGATGTACATGGTGTCTGCAAACAAAAGTAAGTTCATTATTTCAGACCTATCAGTCTGTTATTTATTTGCCTAATTATCAGACAGTAACTATTGTAGGCTTTGTGAGCCACATAGTATTTCTGTTGCATGTTCTTTTCTCCTTCCTTTTTTGCTTTCTTCCTTTCTTTTTACATTTGAGAGTTTGGGATTGGCATGTATCATATTTAAAATAGATAACCAACAAGGACCCACTGTATAGCACTGGGAACTCTGCTCAATATTCTGTAATAACCTAAATGGAAAAAAATTTTGAGAGAGAATAGATCCATGTATATATATAACTGAATCACTTTGCTGTACACCTGAAACTTTCCTAACATTGTTAATCAACTCTCAGTTAAGTTCAGTTCAGTCGCTCAGTCGTGTCACTCAGTCTTGTCCGACTCTGCAATCCTACTGACTGTAGCCTGTCAGGCTTCTCTGCCCATGGAATTCTCCAGGCAAGAATACTGGAGTAGGTTGCTATTTCCTTCTCCAGGGAATCTTCCTGACCCAGGAATTGAACCTGGGTTTTCTGCATAGGCAAGTGGATTACTTAACGCTAGTGCTACCAGGGAAGCAAATGGCAATCACATTCCTCAAATAGCTAGATGACAGTGCTTATCTTCCAAATAACCAATGGTAATTCCAATTTACAGGAAGCAGGTGGCTTCTCCCAAACCTTCTAGAATAACAACGTCTGAAAGCTGGAGGCAGCAGAATCTATTCTGACTCTAGTCCTGGGTCTGAGGTCAGTGGAAGGTCAGGAGATCCTGATTCAGTCCAGGAGAGCTGGCCAGTCAGAGCATTTTAGGAGCTGATGATCTTCATAATACATCTCACCACCCAGCCTGTTTGTCTCCAGTATGATCACTTTTTCCTTCCTCAAATCCATATTTGGGTGCCTTTCTTTTTGATGAGCAGAGATACTTAAGCAATAGATGCCATGCCAATTCAAATCTAACTTACCCAAATGAAACCACTGTCCCACTCTAAGAAAATTCTTTTCTTTAGCCAAGGTAATGGCTCCTCCAGGTGTCAGGCTGTAACTGAATCAATCACTGGGGTCCTACCCAGGTACAGCCAACTGACCCTGCATGGCGGGGTAGGGAGGGGAGGCTGAGGGCTGATTCTGAGAAACAAGAGGCAAGTTCTTCCTGTGTTATCCCAGAGCAAGTGGTCTTACCAGTTGGATCATACAAATCATTTCTGGCATTTCTTTATTTTTATTTTCCAACTGATGGAAATACCACTTTGAACAGTTTGATGGAAACATCAGAAGGGTGGTCCATGTTTCAATAGTCTTGTAGCTGACTTCATGTATATTTATAATTTTATCACTTTCATACATCTATTACTTTTCCCACTCTTGGATACTTAAGGAGCATGGCTTCTCCTGTCTTCTTCCACCCTAATAGTCCATGTGTCATCTCAGCAGTAAATTATTTAGCGCTTGCCACCATTTCCAGGAGAGCTGTCCTCTGGGAGGTAGGGAGGACATGGAGATGAGGATGAACCTGTCTGGTTAAAATCTGAAATATCGGGATATATAGTGGTCAGATTAACAGCACTGACAAAAATGGGACTATATCATTTTTATTTTTTCCAAGCCAGTAGACAGAACATTTAGGCTCCCCTGAAAGTAACACTGAAACGAGGATGTGGGCTGAGGGTGAATAACTGATGTGGTTGTCTGATAAGCAGCCTAGTGAATAAAGATAGTTTATTCTTGGCAAAAGTGAGTCTATTCCCATGAGTCCTTCAGCGCATACAGAACACCCTCCCAGGAGAGTCTGTGCTATGACGAGCGCCTGGAACATGGACACACATCCGCCCCTGGAGATGCCTTCCTAGTACTTGTGAGCTCGTTCAAGTGAGGGGCAAGCAGAGACCCTTGTCTCCAATGGTGGGGACTACCTGTCAGTGTGAATCTGAGCCTCGAAGTGACTGTGAGAGACCAACATTGCCTACATCCTTTGTTCCTAGATCCCTTTATTCTAGCCTTGGGAACACAACACTGTTTTTCAACAACTCACTTATTCTGCATCCTGCTCAAAGTGTCTCAAGTTGTTTAGAGTTGATGTGATGTGTATGGGAACCCAAAGTCAACCCCATGACCATATATAAGTAGTCCACTGAATCACTTCCTTTGTCTGAGTATGTCATCATCAGCCCAATACAAAGAGTATGTTTTCAGTGAAAAGTCTCCTCTATGACACAAGTATAATCTTCCCCAATAAATTATTTTATGCTACTGAGAACTATTCTTTTTTTAGATTAACAATATCCCCCAATTCAAAATTGAAACTCACTACTTGATACAAGGCTTCATCAACTTTAAAAAACAGCTGTGAGAGTTAAAAGCCATATTGATGTATTTTCTCAAGCAATTCACTGAAGGATATTCAAGGAAGTAATTCATTAGAAGGACTGATGTTGAAGCTGAAACTCCAATACTTTGGCCACCTGATGCAAAGAGCTGACTCATTGGAAAAGAGCCTGATGCTGGGAAGGATTGAGGGCAGCAGGAGAAGGGGACAGAGGATGAGATGGTTGGATGGCATCACCAACTCAATGGACATGGGTTTGGGTGGACTCTGGGAGTTGGTGATAGGGAGGCCTGGCGTGCTGCAGTTCATGGAGTTGCAAAGAGTCAGACACAACTGAGCGACTGAACTGAACTGAATTCAATGAAAGGAATATTTTTTTCTTTTATTATCATTTACATTTGAAGGATACGGTTTGAATTAAAGAATTTTAGTTAATGGGAATGTAAATAATCTATGTTTCATTCGCCTCTTTTTTCTGTTCTTATGTGTTTGGAATCTAGCCCTTCACATTTAGGAAAACCTGCAGTGCTCATTTTAGCTATTCTTTGTACTCAGTTCAATACTTTCTTGACCAGTTTGACCCTCAGATTCTGTGCAGTCCACCTCAGGAAATACTCTCTGAGCAGAGATAAACCATTGTGTGAAACAGCAAACTGTGAATTTGCTTTCAGAACTGCTGTGGAAATACATTCTTACATTGAAAGAATGTTAACCTGAGCTAAGCTCTGAAGGGTGGATAGAATTAGGATGATTAGGCGTTAATTAACATGTTTAAAAGAGAATGAAATGCTCAGAGACCAAAAATACGTGTGAGTCTGCACTGAGAATGCATATGGTGCGTATTCACGGACAAGGATAGACAGAGGTCACAAGATATACAGCCTGGGTGGGTTCAGACCACTGTGCAAAGAGCTGCAAACACAAGAGTGATGACTATAATTTATCCCCTGGGCCATGAGGAATGACAGAATGTGAAAAACAGTATCATGATTTGAGATCCTCTTAAGATACGATCACAATGACTGTTGGGTGCTGGTCTTGCTGTCTTCCAGATCAGCAGAGGGAAATCAGAAACTGTAATCAGATTTAAGAGCATGTCTTTCAGACTGTAAGTAGGCGTCTATAAAACCAGTACAGTGGAAGTCAATGGGAAGTGACTATCTTAAGTACTTTCACGAAGGAACGATTTTAAGGTTCATCTGTTAATTTCTACTGAAACAGCCTGCTAGAATTTTCATTGAAATGAAGTACACAGAGAAATGGTTCTAACAATACGAATCATTTCAATCCATTAGCATGACTCACCTATTAATTTAACTTGTTTTCATCAATATTTTAGTTTTCAGCACATGAATCCACAAGTGTTTTCCTGGTTATACTTTTTAAAATGTCATGTTTATAAAGTATTATAAATGGTATTCAAATTTTCATTTCCAATCATTCCTAGTTAGTCTATACAGTGTTTCTATAGACCTTGCATCAAGTGAACATAATAAATTCATGTATTAGTTTCCATAAATAATTTTTATCTAGATGTACATGGTGTCTGCAAACAAAAGTAAGTTCATTATTTCAGACCTATCAGTCTGTTATTTATTTGCCTAATTATCAGACAGTAACTATTGTAGGCTTTGTGAGCCACATAGTATTTCTGTTGCATGTTCTTTTCTCCTTCCTTTTTTGCTTTCTTCCTTTCTTTTTACATTTGAGAGTTTGGGATTGGCATGTATCATATTTAAAATAGATAACCAACAAGGACCCACTGTATAGCACTGGGAACTCTGCTCAATATTCTGTAATAACCTAAATGGAAAAAAATTTTGAGAGAGAATAGATCCATGTATATATATAACTGAATCACTTTGCTGTACACCTGAAACTTTCCTAACATTGTTAATCAACTCTCAGTTAAGTTCAGTTCAGTCGCTCAGTCGTGTCCGACTCTTTGTGACCCCATGAACTGCAGCACGCCAGGCCTCCCTGTCCATCACCAACTCCCGGAGTTCACTCAAACTCACGCCCATCGAGTCAGTGATGCCATCCAGCCATCTCATCCTCTGTCGTCCCCTTCTCCTCCTGCCCCCAATCCCTCCCAGCATCAAAGTCTTTTCCAATGAGTCAATTCTTCGCATGAGGTGTCCAAAGTACTGAAGTTTCAGCTTTAGCATCATTCCTTCCAAAGAACTCCCAGGGCTGATCTCCTTCAGAATGGACTGGTTGGATCTCCTTGCAGTCCAAGGAGAGTCAAGAGTCTTCTCTAACACCACAGGTCAAAAGCATCAATTCTTCGAGGCTCTGCCTTCTTCACAGTCTACTCCAATATAAAATAAAACATTAAAAAAATGTAAAAGCAATTCTCAGTTTCCAGGCTATACAAAAATAGGCCATAGACAGAAATTTTGTAGCTTTGATGCAGTCTGTAACTGTGATAGTTAAGAGGTTTATTCAAAGTAGATATTGAATGAATAGATAAATGAAAAGCTCTTCAAGATAGGACCACTACAGAAAGTTATACTAGTTCTGGGAGTTTTTCAACATTTTAGTCTCAATTATTTCCCCCAGTTAGATATTTGCATTTCACTTTCCTTCAGTTCCTTTGCTAACCCCAGGGTGACCCTTGGAGTGGAGTATTGCCTGGTATCCATCATGTGCTTCTTGTGTGATTGAGAGATTGCTGACACTAAATTCCATGGACAGCAGAGAACTTCTGAAAATCCTGGACTTCTTATCATTGAGCCATCATTTCTTTATGGATCTACAGTTACATCAACACTATGTAGAAACATACCTTTTAAGGCATTTCCACCTGTTCTGCTCTCATTGCCAAAAGGACAGTGACATTTAAGACCAAGAACTTTTTAGGATTTTCAATTTTCCCCCCAAACACTGTTTTTATCTCAAATAGCTCTTGTTACAGCTCAGAGAGATTAACTCCAGGCACTGATGAAAAGAAAGGAGAGAAAGGTGGAGAGAGAGAGAAAGACACACAGAGAGAGAAAGCACTCAATTTACAGTAGTCTTGAACCGCACATGTAAGAAAACAGGATTCCAGAAAGTCTTGCTTTGGCGGATTACTGTTCAACAGCAGGTCATTCAAATGGAGGTAATGACTAAAAACATATTATTTATCTATTTATCTAAAAATTTATCTAAAAATGTTTTTGTCTCGTAGTGACTGTGATCCAAGACCCTCCAGTCTCTTCTTGATGCAACGTCTCCATCTCTGCAGGAAGTTGAAATGCCTCTGGGAATCTCCGTTGTGTCAAAATCTAAATAGTGATATGGAAAATGCCCAATATCAGTGTAAATACTCAGATACAGGTGAAAATTGTGGATTCTGAAGGAAATATTATTAGAAAATATGTACATATATAAACCACAGAAAAGACCACCAGAAAGCGACGAAGAAGTCATGTTTCTGTTGGTACTTCCTGTACTTTACATATTTCCTACAGAAAATATGAATCAACTTTATAACCCAGAAAAAGACCTATTTATAAAAGGATGTATACTTTTAATCTTTCTGTCCTTCCATTATAAGCTTTAAAATGAGCTAATCTCATGTCCTCGCTGGTTCTCAGTGATGAGAAAACGTGTATCTGATACCTCTCCCTTAGGAAATTTCTGCTGTCTCTCTTTTTAACCCAACATAATGGATAGAATTTAGATTTAAGAAGTATTTGGAGCGATCTTCAAATCTTGTTTTCACTTTGCTCTTTAAAGAGCAGTAGTTATTATTCTATTTGATGGTTATAGCTCTGAAAGTACAAACAGCAGAGGCATAACTAAAAATGAGATTTAAATTCCCCGACTTGAAGCTCCATCATGACAACCCTTCCGAGGTTCATCCCTCATCAATTCTGTGATGATTTAAGAATCACAGAATAATCTGGCTGCCCCTTCCTAAGAATGCAATCCCCAACTGTCTGCTGTCTTTCCTTGTCATTAGTTTTCTACATTAAAGATGTAGACACTGTAATTGTTTTCCACTTAACACCAGCATCAGCTGAGCAGACAGGAGTGGCTGCTTTTATAAATCTGCCTGTTTCTCTGCGGGCATGAGCCTCACCCTTCTTCCTCAGCGCTGAGCTGCGCGCCTCTGACTGCACCCGTGTTGCCTGAAGCGGGTGGGAGAAAGTGAGAGCTTGCCCCCTGTAGCTCCATCCCCCTGCCCCATGTCAGTGCTTTAGAGAAAATCCAGGCTGAACTGGAGCTCAGGCGGAGGGCAGAATTCCCAGAATTACAAAAGCACTGTTGAGAGGTAATTGAATATACTTACATTTAGATCTTAATTACCTTTTTGATTGGAGGTTTATCTTTAGCGTGGTATTTTGATAATGCAGCAGGACCAATTATTTTGCGTGATCTCCCACTGTGTTAAGGAAATGCAGACTGTAATTTTGCGATAAGTAAGTTCAGTGGAAATAATGTTCTAAAAGTGTATCAATTATGGCAGGCTTTTGGCTATATTTTTAGTGGTGTGTAAGCATTCCCAGTGACTGAGTTTGAACAATGTCTTTACCTTTTACTTAAGCTTCCCTTGGCAGTGAGAGCTGGTCATGGGATGTGGGGTTATAAGGATGGGGGGTGGGGGTGGCAGTTCTAGGCTTAAAATTATGGAAAAGATACTTGAAAACTGTCTTAAAGAAATGAGTTGAACGAGTAAGAACACACATTTTCAGTAAGACACGCATAGCTTTAGGGTGGAAACAGAGACGGAAGACCCTATGGTTGGTCAGGACACACAGGTGAAAATAATCGTAATATAAACAACAATCCTAAAGGAAATCAATCCTGAATATTCATTGGAAGCACCGATACTTTGGCCACCTGATGTGAAGAAATGACTCACTGGAAAAGACCCTGATGCTCGGAAAGATTGAAGGCAGGAGGATAAGGGGATGACAGAGGATGAGATGGCTGGATGGCATTACTGCTTGATGGACGTGAATTTGAACAAACTCTGGGAGATAGTGAAGGACAGGGAAGCCTGGCGTGCTGCTGTCCCTGGGGTCCAGTGAGTCGGACATGACTTAGTGACTGAATAACAACAGCCCCCAAATCTTTGCTGAAAGAAGTCTACCAGGAGGACACCTCAGCCATCCCAACTACCTGAGGACTGTCGACCACTCTCCTGAGAAAATCTGAGACTTCTGAACTATGCCTTGTGAGATGCCTTTAGTTTTTAGCAATTTTAGCCATTAGATAGTCATATCACTCTGAACTTTATAATGACATAGACTTGATCTCTTTCTTAAAAATCACCATCAGCAACAGGGAATCCACTTAGAACATCAATATAAGAACTTGGTCCTTGCAATTAACTTCCTGTAAGGTTATAGAAATTTTTTTCCAGAAATGAAGTGATTGTCTATGGGAAAAGGAAATTTCCAGAGAAATTGCTTGAATGAAAAATTAGTTTCAAGAGCAGACACTCTCCACCTTGCCCCCTTCCACCCTCACTGCCTCTTGAATATACACACACCTCTACCTTAGTGGGCTTCCCTAATAGCTCACCTGGAAAAGAATCTGCCTGCATTGTCGGAGACCTGGTTCCATCACTGGGTTGGAAAGATTCCCTAGAGAAGGGAACGGCTACCTACTCCAGTATCCTGGCCTGGAGAATTCCATGAACTGTACAGTCCATGGGTCACAAAGAGTCGAACATGACTGAGTAACTTTCACTTCACTTCTACCCTAGTGAAGAGTGAACCTGAATTATTTAAAATTATTTTATTGTGTTTTCTCTTCTTGTTATATTGAAATGTTGTTAACATTGTTCGCATTAGCATTATGGAAAGAAAGAAATGGTGCTTGCAGCTTATTAAGTGTCTTAGCTTTTCTTTAGCATTTAATCAAGTGAGAAAACGATTCATTGCTTCATAGACCTCAAATCGTGAACATTATCTTCTTAATTCTGGGCAGAATATGAGCACCCCAGGACTAGGAGTTTTGATATGAATTTAATATCCAAGAAAGCAGAGAATATAAAGCGTTCAATGCAAGCAGGAAGATAAAAATAATAATATTTCAAATATGTGTGCATTCAACAACAAGGCTTTGAATTAAGCAAAAATCTTTTAAAAAATTATACTTCTAAAGACATTTTATTTCAAACTAAGCTTTATTTTTTTTTAATTTTTATTTTTTGTATTTATTTATTTTTTTACACGAACTCCCAAACATGAACCCCCCTCCCACCTCCCAACACAGGGAGCTAGGAAGAAAAATACTGACATATATAACTTGGCCCTTAAGGGGAAAAATACTCATTATTTGTGTAAGCAAAAGATATAAGAAATAAATAATCAAGCATGACTTCAAAATGATNTTTATTTTTTGTATTTATTTATTTTTTTACACGAACTCCCAAACATGAACCCCCCTCCCACCTCCCAACACAGGGAGCTAGGAAGAAAAATACTGACATATATAACTTGGCCCTTAAGGGGAAAAATACTCATTATTTGTGTAAGCAAAAGATATAAGAAATAAATAATCAAGCATGACTTCAAAATGATAAGTCACCAACAAAGGATTACTCTGTTCTAGATAAAAACTGTATGAGATGTGAGCTTTATGCTGTAAAAGAATGAGGGAGATAGCAAATTATATGATCTTTTATTTAAAAAGAGTAATTTTTTCCTCAACTTTCTAAAATGTTTCTAGAGCAAAATGAGTGACAGAGATACATCTTTGTATTTAATGGTGTAAAGAGTCCAAATACATAAACCCTGATCCGAGCGTGCTACGTGCCGTCACTCAGTTGTGTCTGACTCTCTGCGACCCCATGGACCGTAGGCCTGCCAGGCTCCTCTGCTCATGGGATTCTCCAGCCAGGAATACTGGAATGGGTTGCCATGTCCTCCTCCAGGGCATCTTCCCAACCCAGGGATTGAAGCCACATCCCCTGCATCTCCTGCATTGGCAGGCAGATTCTTTACCATTGGGCCACTTGGGAAGCCCTGATCTAAGAAGCATGAAATCACACTTGGCAGATTACAGCCCAGGAAACTGCAGGAAAAGGCAATGTAAACACAAAAATAGCCATTGATATAAGGATAAAATATTACAGAAGATGAAGCTACATTTCAAGAAAGCATCTGTTTAGGGTATGCATCAGTATTCTTGGTCTGCTTTGGATGTCTGTATTGTTTTTCAATTAATAAATTCTTACTTTCAGTATTAAGAAAATGTAGCCTTTAAGATACAGTGTTGCTAATACCTAAAGCATTTAAATTATGAAGCCTCTTTTCTGACACCCCCCTGAAATTCAGTGGAACACATTTTGATTTAAATAGGTGTCTTGAAAAAGTCAGTAAAAAAAAAAACAAAAAAAAAACTTTTCACTTTCTTTCAAGCTTGCAATAAGAGTTTTCATTTTAAAATCATAATATCATGCTATTTTGTGATTTAAAAAATCATTTTGTTCTGGTCAACTTTAATGGGATTTTTGTCTGGAAAAGTCTAGGCAAGTTGAAGTGAAGACACTTTATGAAGAAATTGCTGTATTTTTCTGAGTTGCACATTTCTGACAGTATACCTTGGGATTTATTTTATTCTTTTATGTCAGTCTTTGTAGGATAAAAGTGTATTTTTACTACCCCTATCACTTCTGTATTTATGTGTGTTTCACAGGTTGACTGAAGCAACTTGACAAATAGCATCAAAAGTTTATAAAGAAGTAATTCTATTCAATGCTGAAATTTCTAATTCATCTCCTTTTGGGTTTATTGACCCTGGTTCCATCCCAGGAGAAAGGACACTAGACTTTATCTCCTCATCAGTTCAGTTCAGTCTCTCAGTCATGTCCGACTTTCTGTGACTCCATGAATCACAGCACACCAGGCCTCCCCGTCCATCACCAACTCCTGGAGTTTACCCAAACTCATGTCCATTGAGTCGGTGATGCCATCCAGCCATCTCATCCTCTGTCGTCCCCTTCTGCTCCTGACCCCAATCCCTCCCAGCATCAGGGTCTTTTCCAATGAGTCAACTCTTCACATGTGGTGGCCAAAGTATTGGAGTTTCAGCTTCAACATCAGTCCTTCCAATGAACACCCAGGACTGATCTCCTTTAGGATGGATTAGGTAGATCTCCTTGCAGTCCAAGGGACTCTCAAGAGTCTTCTCCAACACCACAGTTCAAAAGCATCAATTCTTTGGCACTCAGCTTTCTTCACAATCCAACTCTCACATCCATACATGACCACTGGAAAAGCCATAGCCTTGACTAGACAGACCTTTGTTGGCAAAGTAATGTCTCTGCTTTTTGATATGCTATCTAGTTTGGTCATAACTTTCCTTCCAAGGAGTGAATGTCTTTTAATTTCATGGCTGCAGTCACCATCTGCAGTGATTTTGGAGCCCAGAAAAATAAAGTCTTACACTGTTTCCACTGTTTCCCCCATCTAGTTCCCATGAAATGATGGGATCAGATGCCATGATCTTAGTTTTCTGAATGTTGAGCTTTAAAGCCAACTTTTTCACTCTCCTCTTTCTCTTTCATCAAGAGGCTTTTTAGTTCCTCTTCACTTTCTGCCAGAAGGGTGGTATCATCTGCATATCTGAGGTTATTGATATTTCTCCCAGCAATCTTGATTCCAGCTTGTGCTTCTTCCAGCCCAGCGTTTCTCATGATGTACTCTGCATAGAAGTTAAATAAGCAGGGTAACAATATACAGCCTCGACGTACTCTTTTTCCTATTTGGAACCAGTCTGTTGTTCCATGTCCAGTTCTAACTGTTGCTTCCTGACCTGCATACAGGTTTCTCAAGAGGCAGGTCAGGTGGTCTGGTATTCCCATCTCTTTCAGAATTTTCCAGTTTATTGTGGTCCACACAGTCAAAGGCTTTGGTATAGTCAATCAAGCAGAAATAGATGTTTTTTTTTGAACTTTCTTGCTTTTTTGATGATTCAGCAGATGTTGGCAATTTGATCTCTGGTTCCTCTGCCTTTTCTAAAACCAGCTTGAACATCTGGAAGTTCATGGTTCACGTATTGCTGAAGCCTGGCTTGGAGAATTTTGAGCATTCCTTTAGTAGCGTGTGAGATGAGTGCAAGTGTGCGGTAGTTTGAGCATTCTTTGGCATTGCCTTTCTTTGGGATTCATAGATGACTTTAATGTTTTAATTTTGGCGGGTTTCCAAACTTTAAAGAATGTTTCATTTCATTTTAGATTTTTAAATATTTTTTGATGTGGAATGGAGAATTTTGAGCATTCCTTTAGTAGCGTGTGAGATGAGTGCAAGTGTGCGGTAGTTTGAGCATTCTTTGGCATTGCCTTTCTTTGGGATTCATAGATGACTTTAATGTTTTAATTTTGGCGGGTTTCCAAACTTTAAAGAATGTTTCATTTCATTTTAGATTTTTAAATATTTTTTGATGTGGACCATTTTTTAAAGTCTTTATTGAATTTGTTACAATATTGCTTCTGTTTTATGTTTGTTTTTTTTTTTTTACTCCAAGGCATGTGGGATCTTAGCTCCCTGACCAAGGATCAAACTCCTACCCCCTGCATTTGAAAGGTGAAGTCTTAACCACTGAACCCCCCAAGGAAGTGAAAGTCGCTCAGTCATGTCCGACTCTTTGCAACCCCACAGGCTGTACAGTCTATGGGATTCTCCAGGCCAGAATACTGGAGTGGATAGACTATTCTTTCTCCAGGGGATCTTCCTGACCCAGGAATCGAACCGGTGTCTACTGCATTGCAGGCAGATTCTTTACCAACTGAGCTTTCAGGGAAGTCCTGGACCCCCCAGGGAAGTTTTCATTTTAAATATATAACATCAAATCACTTTTAGAGAAAACTATTGTTGTTCAATCACTCAGTTGTGTCCAGCTCTTTATGACCCCATGGACTGCAGCACACTAGGCTTCCCTATCCTTCACCTTCTCCCAGAGCTTGCTCAAACTCATGTCCAGCAAGTCAGTGATGCTATCCAACCATCTCATCCTCTGTCGTCCCCTTCTCCTCCTGCCTTCAAAATTTCCCAGCATCAGGGTCTTTTTAAATGAGTCAGCTCTTTGCATCAGGTGGCCAAAGTATTGGAGTTTCAGCTTCAACATCAGTCCTTCCAATGAACACCCAGGACTGATCTCTTTAGGATGGACTGGTTGGATCTCCTTGCAGTCCAAGGGACTCTCAAGAGTCTTCTCTAAAACCACAGTTCAAAAGCATCAATTCTTTGGCACTCAGCTTTCTTTAAGGTCCAACTCTCACATCTGTACCTGACTACTGGAAAAACCTTAGCTTTGACCATATGGACGTTTGTTGGCAAAGTAATGTCTCTGCTTTTTAATATGCTGTCTAGGTTGGTCATAGCTTTTCTTCCAAGGAGCAAGCATCTTTTAATTTCCTGGCTGTAGTCACCATCTGCCATGATTTTAGAGCCAAAGAAAATAAACTCTGTCATTGTTTCCATTGTTTCCCCATCTATTTGCCATGAAGTGATGGGACCAGATGTGTAGGATATCTCAGTTTTAGGAGTTTGGCATCACTTACAAACGTTTATGAATTAGAATCATGAAGCAATTTCCCATCAATGATGTCAAGATAATCAGGGTAAAGTATATAAAATGAAAGTGTCTCCCCCCTTTAAATGGGAGGACTGTGGGCTATACTTTATCAAAGGGTTTTACTGCATATCTCTAAACAAATCCTTGAATCTGATGTAGAAATAATAATAATACAGTGTGTTTGTGTGGACTTAGTTGCTCAGTTGTGTCCACTCTTTGTAGTCCCATGGACTGTAGTCAACCAGAATCTTCTGTCTATGGAATTTTTCAAGCAAGAATACAGGAGTGGGTTGCCATTTTGTACTCCAGGGGATCTTCCCTACCCAGGAGTAGAACCTGAGTCGTCTGCATTGGCAGGTGGATTCCTTACCACTGAGCCACCTGAAAAGCCCAATAATACAAAAATAACTTATAAAAACTGATATTGCCACATAACATATATTACAAGCTAAGCATTATCTGCTCAACATGATCACATGATTCTTGTTCCATTTAACTGTCTGAGAAGTGAGAGTCCTGCAACCCAGATCGGAAAAGATGCCTGCTTTGTCTTGCAGCTACTAAGTGGTTCATAGGGGATTCCAGCAGTGATGCTTCTGACTACAAAGCCCACACACTTTTCATGCTTTAAAAATAAGAACCGCCTAGATGGATTATGGAAGAAAGAAAGCAATGGAGATATTAAAAACCCTAACCCATAACAATAAGAGAAGACAAAGCATTTCTTGATTTAATGGTCAGTGGTTCACAAGGATAAAATTATTTCTATATCCACTCCCCACCCCCCACCCCCAATTGCATCCCAGTCATCTTTTCCTGAAGTTTTTTCACTTTTCTATAAATATTAACACATTCATTTACAATCATATTAGTAATTTACCAGTAATTTACTTGTCAGAATTTGTTTTTGAAAAGCCACAATAACAGGGACAGCAACAAATGTTATAGGAAATGAGGAACTGGCCGTTGGGCTGGGAGACAGATGGTAGCAGCTGTCTCCTTGACACTGCTGTACTTCCTATCTGACAACGAATAAATCTCCATAAGCATTTCCCGACCTGGAAATATGTCGACGTAGGGCAGAAAGATGCGGGGGAAAGCTCTGCACAGTCCTTGGCACGGAGGAAGCATTCAGGAACACTTAGCTGGGTGGCAACCTTTCAAAATTAGATGAGCAAACTAACCACCCATCATCTGAGAGATCTGGAGCGCCTAGAACTCTCCTGATTCCTCCGTGTTGGGGGACAGCTGTTTTCCCTGTGACCTCAGAGCTCAGAGAGATCTAAGAAGGGTTGTCAATGTTTAGTTTGTTCAGCTTTTTTCTTGTGAGGGTGGAAGAAATGGTGTCCAAGACTGTCCTTGCCCTATGGGAAAGTGGAATGACTTGATAAACACAAAAAAATCTGAACTAACTTAATTCTTCTCCTTCCATCTCCTCATCTAGTTCTCTTTTAATAATATATGATCCAATGTGCAGGATCTATAGAAAATGATTCTTGACAAAAACAAAAGCAGGAGAGAGAGTGCTGATAAGATGCAGGATGCTTGGGGCTGGTGTATGGGGATGATCTGGAGGGATGATGTGGGGTGGGAGGTGGAAGGGGGGTTCATGTTTGGGAGTTCGTGTAAAAAAAATAAATAAATACAAAAAATAAAAAAAAATAAAACAAAAACAAAAAAAAATTTACACTGTGCGTGTTATCAGGACTTTTAATTTTTTAAACAACAAGCTCATGGGATAGCTAGATTTAACACAACAATTTTTATTTTATGGAATAAAAATCTGAGGTTCAGAAGTTAGCCAAGTGTATTTATATAAACTTAGAAGAGCTTTGAGTAAGGGCTCAAATCCAGATTATGCTTTACCAATCAAATTATTATTTGGGTAATTAAATAATTATTGCTTCTAGAAAGGAGTTTTTAAAAAAGTATCATATTCCATTAAGCCAATCAATTTGTTGCATCCATTTACGTTATATCAGTCCTAAGAAATGTACTCGCTTTTCTTTCTTTTTTTTTTGCTTTTTAACGTAGCTACAAAAGCCTTAGTTTCATATTTTAATCGCACTTTGGCTGTTATCAATGCTTTTTGTAAGCATCAGCTCTTTCTATGTGTTAATTTGATATAATTCATTAGTCTTCCTGACATATCTTACAGGGTTGTGCCATTCTTTGAAATTGCCCTTGATTGTATAACCTTCTCCTCCAACTTTTTTCACTTATTCTTCTAAAATCTGAGCTTTGTGGTAATATGGTGCTTTCACTCTCATGGTGACCTGAGATTTCTTATCTTTATTGAAATAATTTCTGATGTAAAATCAGAACTCATTATGAGGCTTTTAAATGTCCTTCATCATATTGCTTTTTAAAGTATTTTAACAGTAGAATTGAACTAAAGAATAAAAACAGGATCATTTTATTGTATTTTGGAAAGAAAAACAAAGAAAAATTCTTTATTTTTTTATTTTTTGAAAAATTCTTTAAAAAGTCCTAAATATAATGAACAATTGTGGATATACTATAAATCCTTTTCTAAGTTATATTTATGCTATATGTATGTATGTGTGTGTGTGTGTGTGTGTATGTGTGTGTGTATGAGTGCACGCTAAGTCGCTTCAGTCATGTCTGACTCTATGCACCATAGCCCACCAGGCTCCTCTGTCCACGGGATTCTCCAGGCAAGAATACTGGAGTGGGTTGCCATGCCCTTCTCCAGGGGATCTTCCTAACCCACAGGGGATTGAACCCATGTCTCTTATGCCTCCTGTATTGATAGGTGAGTTCTTTACCACTAGCACCACCTGGGAAGCCATATATATACATGTATANCTGTCCACGGGATTCTCCAGGCAAGAATACTGGAGTGGGTTGCCATGCCCTTCTCCAGGGGATCTTCCTAACCCACAGGGGATTGAACCCATGTCTCTTATGCCTCCTGTATTGATAGGTGAGTTCTTTACCACTAGCACCACCTGGGAAGCCATATATATACATGTATATGTGTATATATATATATATATACATATACATTTACATTTTGATTTGTTATATTTATGCTATATATATATACTTTTATATTTTGATTTAAGTTATATTTATGTTTTATATATGTGTATATATATATATATACTTTTTTTTAATTTTTTTTTTTTACTCTATTTTACTTTACAATACTGTATTGGTTTTGCCATACATCAATGTGAATCTGCCATGGGTGTACACGTGTCCCCAGTTCTGAACTCCCCTCCCACCTCCCTCCCCATACCATCTCTCTGGGTCATCCCAGTGCACAGCCCCAAGCATCCTGTATCCTGCATCGAACCTAGACTGCCAATTCATTTCTTGTATGATATTATACATGTTTCAATGCCATTCTCCCACATCATCCTACCCTCTCCCTCTCCCACAGAGTCCAAAAGACTGTTCTATACATCTGTGTCTCTTTTGCTGTCTCGCATACAGGGTTATTGTTACCATCTTTCTAAATTCCATATATATGTGTTAGTATACTATATTGGTGTTTTTCTTTCTGGCTTATTTTACTCTGTATAATCAGCTCCAGTTTCATCCACCTCATTAGAACTGATTCAAATGTATTCTTTTTAATGGCTGAGTAATACTCCATTGTGTATATGTACCACAGCTTTCTTATCCATTCATCTACTGATGGACATCTAGGTTGCTTCCATGTCCTGGCTATTATAAACAGTGCTGCGATGAACATTGGGGTACATGTGTCTCTTTCAATTCTGGTTTTCTCAGTGTGTATGCCCAGCAGTGGGATTGCTGGGTCATAAGGCAGTTCTATTTCCAGTTTTTTAAGGACTTTCCAGACTGTTCTCCATAGTGGCTGTACTAGTTTGCATTCCCACCAACAGTATAAGAGGGTTCCCTTTACTCCACACCCTCTCCAGCATTTATTGCTTGTAGACTTTTGGATCGCAGCCATTCTGANTCCTCAGTGTGTATGCCCAGCAGTGGGATTGCTGGGTCATAAGGCAGTTCTATTTGCAATTTCTTAAGGAATCTCCACACTGTTCTCCATAGTGGCTGTACTAGTTTGCAATCCTACCAACAGTGTAAGAGGGTTCCCTTTTCTCCACACCCTCTCCAGCATTTATTGCTTGTGTGATTTTTTTAATTGTGCACGTTACTATCCCAACTAAATCTTAGATCAGTTAGAAAGAAAATAAGGGGATTAAATACTGGTGCATTACTATAGTAGTTCCTGGCACTCAACCTACTAGATTAAAAAGAGGAAAATATCATTTGAACTCTTATTTTGAAACCATGCTACTCCACAATGACATGAAGGTGTTTTGTTTCATTTTGTTTGCACTTTTCAAAGGACTTTCTTAGACATTATCTCACAAGATCCTCACAACCGTGAAGTAGGTGGGAAGTAATGTTTTTTCAGTTATTTTAAAGAAGCTACAGAAAAACCAGAGCTAGTAAGCAGTGAAAATAAAACAAGATGCCAAATTTTATAAGATTAGAGTTTCTGCCATGGTAATAAGGAGCAAGACTGATCAGTTTGTAACTGAATTGACAGGATATCTTTTTTTTTTTTTTTTGCTTTCCATTTCACCATTTTTATTTATTTATTTATTTTTTTTACACGAACTCCCAAACATGAACCCCCATCCCACCTCCCACCCCACATCATCCCTCCAGATCATNTATATATATATATATATATATACACTTTTAAATTTTGGTTTGAGTCAATGGAACGTAAAATGTGGAATTTTCTCTGCCAAAGAGGCAGAAAATTAAATATTATATCACCCACATTCTTTTGCAACCAGAGATCTAGATTTGATTTGGGCCCTTGTGAAACTGTGACTTCAGAATTAGCAACTGGAAGTGAAGTGGACACCAACAACTTCCGCTGGGACTGGAAGGCAGTTTGGAGGAACAGGTAGTGGGGTTATTTCTGGGCCAAATTCAAACCTCACCACTCTTGGGGAACACAGACACTTGTGCTTGGCCATCTGGCAACAGTGTGGATTCTCCCATGGAGGCTCCATTTCCACTTGTGACCCTGCTCCACGTCTCTTATCTGTGGCTTCCATAGGCACATGGGTAGACCAGCAAAATGATGGAGGAAGCAGAAGTTGAAAATGCAGTGAGAGTCTAGGTTCCTTGTTTTGCAGGTCCATCAACTTTCCTTGAAATTTCTTGAAGGGCCAGACAAAGCACCCCTTCCAAAAAGGAGGTTCAGACAGAGACACAGCTCTCACTGTGGGGCCAGCTGAGTGGAAGGTAGATGGTCCACAGTCCTCTGGGTTTGGGGTGTGGGATGCAGTCAGCCTCATCGAGTGGAAGCTCTGAGCTCTCTTGAGACTTTTTCACAGGAGGACTTTAATCCTCTGCTCTGTATCCAGTCTACAACTGTGGGGATGTTGGGGAAGTCATGCCAAACCTTAGTCCCCACTCTCTGATCATTGACTGAACATCTGAGAGTCTTGAGCTCAACTCCAGGACTGTTTTGAACATTGATTCTTGTGTAGGGAGGATTGCTAATGACTTACTGCTTGTTTTTATGGGATTCATCTTTAGAGAGTTTGTGTGTTTTTCCATGTTCACCCAGAAAGGCTTCCCATTTACATGTGTCAGGGACCCTATCCATGGCTAATTTTGCTTTAATTTCTCACCTTGAGATTTCATTGCCCTCCGGTGCTGGTTCAGGGATGTTTTCCTCTTAGCCTCCCACAGTACTGGCTTAGCGTGGGGCCCTGGTGGCCACGGCTCAGTTGGTAAAGAATCCGCTTGCAATACAGAAGACCTGGGTTTGATTCCTGGGTCGAAAAGATCCGCTGGAGAAGGGATAGGCTACCCACTCCAGTATTCTTGGGCTTCCCTTGTGGCTCAGCTGCTAAACAATCTGCCTGCATTGTGGGAGACCTGGGTTTGATCCCTTGGTTGGCAAGATCCCCTGGAGAAGGGTAAGATTACCCACTCCAGTATTCCGGCCTGGAGAATCCCATGGACTGTACAGTCCATGGGGTCACAAAGAGTCCAGCATGACTGAGCAACTTTCACTTTCACTGGTGGTCAGCACCACTTTCCCACATGAAATACTCAGAGATGTTTGCCTGAAGGCTAGCCTGTGCTCCTCACAGTTTTTCCTCTGATCCCAAGGTTCTGCTTCTTCATTTCTTGGGCAACAATTTATCAGCCCTTGAATTTGCATCCCCAGCCCTTGAGGCCACCTTTGCCCCTCAGAGCATTTATAGCACCAACTCAAACACTTCAATCTCTGCTTTGAATTTTACCTTAATTTCTGAAATGCTATGAATTTCTTGTCCTGTTTTCTGAGCTGGTCTCTGTATTTTTAAAAGTGTTTTATTTTTAGCTGTTTACCATCCGTAGGAAGAGTCCAGGTTCACTTAGATTGCCATTTGCGGGATCTTGAAATTATTATTTCTTTGCAATCATATCCATATGAGGATATTTTTAATGAAAAAGGGCTTTCATGATGTAATTTGCAACGTTAATATAACAAAATCTTATTCATTGGGATTTTATATTTCAGATATGAAATTAGTCCAGAAATCAAAACAGATTTTGATGACATTCTTCTATATTGGAATAAAGGGTTTACCTTGAAAGTTAATCATTTTAACAAGACAGTAGGAATATATTTAACTAAATCAAGAAAACAATTGTTTTTAGGAGCACTTAAAATGACCCAGAAATAGTGATATGCTAATTACTAATCATTTTTTCTATTTATTGTAGCATATCTAAAGGAATTAGGACTTAGGAATATTTTAATTTTCTTAAACCTTGATTTTTAAAAAATATATGATAATGTTACAGGTCTTTGAGAAATTATATAGTTTAAACTTTTCAATAGTTCTCTCTATTCTGTTCCTAATTAGCAGGAATTCATAGGTGATTATCATGAGTAAATTAAAATTCAGAATCTTAATAATACATTGAGAAAAAAGTATAGGGAAGATCTTTTTGGCTCATGGATTATATTATCAAGGAAATATTTGAATCACAAACCACTTTCTCCTTGAAGTATCCTTCTTTCTAACTGTATCTCAGCATTTCCTCCCCTTTTTAACACCCTTATCTCCTTAAATGCAGGGAACATTTCAGAAAGCCATTAACTAACTTTTCAAACTTTGATATTACGTAATATTGATTGAGTTAAATAAGACTTGTGCGGGCATTTCTGTGGGATTCTAGATCCCTGACCCCAGCATTAATTGGAAGTTCCTTATCATTGAAAGAGCCCAACTATTGACATGGAAATGGCAGTGCCAAGGTTCTGAGTGCCTCTGCTTCCTGCTGTCACTCTCACAAAAGACTGACCAGCCGTTCTGCCTTGCCAGCAAAGATAAAGTTTGTCCAAGGTCGCCCTGCAGCCTGTGGCCTGGTCCGCACCCTAGCAGGTGTAGGTGACTGACTTGTAGATAAAGTGAAATGTATTACTTGTTAAACAAAATCAGAGCTGCCTCTATTCCTTTTACAAAGAAAGTATATAATTAGTTTCAATTTTAAGAGTGCTAAGTAATATTTTAATGCTTTCATTTTGTGCATGAGAAAGTCTGGTTGGAGTTACAATAATCCATCTATGTAATGTGATGGAATTCGGGGAATTGGAGATGGCTGGTCTCTTTGGACCTGAAGTCTCCTTACTCAGGCTCAATGAGTGAATATTAAGATCTGAACACCAGCTGAGATCTGAGATCTGAGAAAAAGAGACACACTCAGAGGCAGCTCTCTTCTCAAATATTCCAATTCTAGCCACCATGTGTGCACATAAAGTAATTGTTGATATAAACCCGTATTTGTTCCTAGGACCTTTGAAACTATGGTAATTACTGCAGATTTCAGCAAGACAGTGGGATCTCCAGCATGCTCACAGTGACCAATGAGTGAGGGAAGGGGGACTCGGCTAGAAATTGGAATTGAAAACTGAAATATTAAAGATATTGTTGTGTCCTGCTGAAGAGTCAAGTATTAAC
The DNA here is from genome assembly GCA_006410675.1 of Oreotragus oreotragus. Lineage (NCBI taxonomy): Eukaryota > Metazoa > Chordata > Mammalia > Artiodactyla > Bovidae > Oreotragus > Oreotragus oreotragus. Next base: position 62,450 of record SJYX01019547.1, read on the forward strand.
ACTGTTACAGTTCAAAGGCTCAGACTTCTGTTCTTGGAAAAGATTGTCAGTTTACTGCTTCAAACCTGTTTACTGTAACCTTTCACATAATTCTGTTCTATTGTTACCTGGAATCCCAGAGCTCTCTAATCACTAAATAATGCAAATATTATTGTTGTCAGACAGTGAGAACAAGAAATCCCTTCTATAATCCTGGCAGCACACACACACACACATACATGAGTTTCTGGTTACAAATGGCAGATCTAATTAATGTGTTTAAATATAATCCTAACACAAGAACAAGAAGGTAAGAATCGAAAAAGTACCTAAGACACAGACCAGCTTCTGTGGTCTTTGTGGAGTGGAAGGCAAGGTGAATGAAGAAGCTGGTGATGGAAAGAAAGTGCAGTCTAGACAATGCCTCTCCCAGCATTCAGAGGAGAGACCAGCTTTTTTTTGTTGTTATTATTATTATCTTTTTTTATTTCCAAACTGTTGGAGATCAATATTTTTGTACCATATAATAAAAAGGAAATACTAGAAAAATAAAAAGACATAAAAATTCAGGACCAACGTTTTTAGTCTTATATCCAATAGACATAAAATTACTCTGTCAAGCTGCCATAAAAAGGTCTCAGTGGTCCCTGGCATTGCTTTATCTTGTTGCAGAGAGATAACTCATGGTGTGTGAACCCACATCTTTCCAAATGTCTCGAATGAGCGTCACTGGTTTAGTGTCTCTGTGAAGGAGGAATAAAAACAAGAGGAGAATCTACTCACTTGCAGAAATGACATAGCATCTGGGACTCAGAAATCCAGGCAGTGGAGACAGAAAAGTGACACATAGTGCTCAGTGCTGGGGGGACACTGTACACGTCCCGCACCCCCCTTCTTCCAAAGGCTCTCTCCACCCCTGAATGGCATGTCAGTGACCTGGAAAACCAAAAAATACCTGAATTGTACTCACGATGCTTTCAGAAGGCAAAAAAAACTATTGATACACTGATAAAAGGTCCTACAAAAATCGTTAGCATGCATACCACTTATTATAAACCCAGAGCCAGGAAAACACTCACATCAGAAGAGCTCAGAATTTAAACAGCTGAGATTTCGTAGTTTTGGAGACAAGGACTTTGTTTTGATTACTCTCAGCTCACTATTTTCTCACATATCATAGACTTTTAAATAAAATTTATTAAATTAATGAAGAAAGGCCTAGAAATGAAGAGATATGGGTTATCTTTAAAGAGCTACATAACGCAGATCCCAGTAGCTAAGAAAACAACCAGTCTCTCCAGATCCTTAGATCTACAAACACATCGCAGTGAAGGGAGTGGAAGCTAAAAGACAAGGATGCATCTTGACAACTGAATGCTTGATCCAGCTTTCAGACTTCTTCCCATTGAAAGTGGCAGAAAACTGAATTAACAGGAAAGGAAATTTACTGGCACATATACCAAGAGAGTATATGAAGAAAACTGCACTCTGAAGAATGGATGCTTTTGAACTGTGGTGTTGGAGAAGACTCTTGAGTGTCCCTTGGACAGAAAGATCAAACCAGTCAATCCTAGAGGAAATCAGTCCTGAATATTCATTGGAGGGACTGATGCTGAAAAAGATTGAAGGCAGGAGGAGCAGGGGATGACGGAGAATGAGATGGTTGGATGGCATCACTGACTCAATGGGTATGAGTTTTCACAAACTCCAGGAGTTGGCGATGGACAGGGAAGGCTGGCATGCTGCAGTCCATGGGGTCATAGAGTCAGACACGACTGAGTGACTGAACTGATACTGAGAGGGAGAGCTTCCCTAGTAGCTCAGCTGGTAAAGAATCCACCTACAATGCAGAAGTCCCTGGTTCGATTTCTGGGTCAGGAAGATCTCCTGAAGAAGGGATCAGCTACCCACTGGAGTATTCTCAGGCTTCCCTAGTAGCTCAGATGGTAAAGAATTTGCCTGCAATGTGGGAGACCTGCTTTTGATTCCTTGGTTGGGAAGGTCCCCTGGAGGAGGGCGTGACAACCCACTCCAGTATTCTTGCCTNATGCAGAAGTCCCTGGTTCGATTTCTGGGTCAGGAAGATCTCCTGAAGAAGGGATCAGCTACCCACTGGAGTATTCTCAGGCTTCCCTAGTAGCTCAGATGGTAAAGAATTTGCCTGCAATGTGGGAGACCTGCTTTTGATTCCTTGGTTGGGAAGGTCCCCTGGAGGAGGGCGTGACAACCCACTCCAGTATTCTTGCCTGGAGAATCCCCATGGACAGAGGAGCCTAGCTGGCTCCGTGAGGTCCGTGGGGTCACAAAGAGTTGGACATGACTGAGTGACTAAAGCACAGCACAGCATACCCAGAGGAAAAAGGGTAACAACAAACCTAGACTTGGGCGTGGATTGGTCAGGGCTAGAATCCTCATAGTGTATGGCTGTTTCTTTTCTCTCCTCCTGGGAGACAGGTTCTCACCCTATGGCCGCAGCATGGTTGCCACACAAGTCCAGACTTGACATCCTCAAGTTCAAGATCAGCTGACCATACTTATGAGGGTCGGTGTTTGTCTCTGCATTCACTCACCAATACTATGTGGCATTACAGTATGTCTTGAAGTTGGGCAGTGAGTTCTCCAGCTTTCTTCTTCAATGTTGGCTATTGGTTTGAGTTTTTGACTTTTCCCATAAGATTTGGGGTCAACTTGTCAATATTTACAAAATAGCTGGTTTGGATTTTGATTAGGATCATATTGAATCTACAGATCAAGTTGGGAAGAATGCACAACTTAATAATATTGAATCTTTTAATACAAGGTAACAGTATAATTCCACTTATTTAGTTTATTTGTTGCTTTTTTTCAATGAGATGGTTTTCCATAAATTTTTCTGTTTGTTAGGGTTCATCTTATGTCACAAAATGTGGTCACTTTCACTCTCTGATGTCTCATGTGATCTTGAATAGAATACATATTTTGCTGCTGTTAAGTGGACTATTTTACAAATGTCTTTTAGATGAAGTTAAGTTATAGAGATATTGATGATGAATTCTTAATTCTTCCATTTTTGTTTTTCTGAAAAAAATGATTTATCCTTTAATTTGATAATTTCACTAGTTATGGAACTCTAGTTTGGTGAGGTTTTTCCTAATACCTTCAACATTTAAATACTTCATTTCATTCTTCTTGTTTGCATTATTTCTGATAAGATGTCACTATAATTCTTATCCTTTTCCTCTCTGTATGTGGAATACTTGTCAATTAAGGAGGTACATTTTAGGCAGATACTTTAAAACAAAAATATATTATCACTCCTTTTTTAGATTTCTAAAATTTTTATTTGTAAAACATTCTGAGATTGCAAGAAAACTGGTAAAATTTCAAGGATATACCCCCTCAATACAGACTTGCTGCTGCTGCTAAGTCGCTTCAGTCGTGTCCAACTCTGTGCAACCCCATAGACGGCAGCCCGCCAGGCTCCCCCATCCCTGGGATTCTCCAGGCAGGAACACTGGCGTGGGTTGCCATTTCCTTCTCCAATGCATGAAAGTGAAAAGTGAAAGAGAAGTCGCTAAGTCGTGTCCGACTCCTAGCGACTCCATGGACTGCAGCCTACCAGGCTCCTCTGTCCATGGGATTTTCCAGGCGAGAGTACTGACTTAAGTAGAAATAAAATAGACTCAAGGTTACATCTTTTTTACACATAATACTTTTTACCTCTTAATCCCCACCCCTGTTTTGCCCCTCCCCTCTTTCTTCTGGTAACCACTAGTTTTTTCTTTATATCTGTGAGTCTGTTTTTCTTTTGCAATATACATTGGCTTGCTAAATATTTAGTGATAGCATACAGTATTTGTTTTTCTCTCTGACTTATTTCACCAAACATAATACTCTCCAGATTGTGGCAAATGGCAAAGTTTCATTCTTTTTCTGGGTAATATTTCATTATATATACATATATATACTTCTTTATTATATACATATATACATCTTTATTGTATATACATATGTTTATTCATCTATTGATAAGCTACAAGGATACACTATACATCTCAGAGAATATGGCTAATATTTTATAACTTTAAATGGAATACAATCTATAAAATATTGAATCACTATGTAGCATATTGTAGCAAAACTAGTAGCATATTGTAAATTAACTATATTTCAATAAAAAGATGTGAAAAATAGCCACAATATCTTTACTCATATCTCTTATACACATCTAGATGTGTATAAGAGACAGNGTCCCTTGTTTTGAGGTGGATCTCTTGTAGACAACATATATGGGGGTCTTGTTTTTGTATCCATTCAGCCAGTCTTTGCCTTTTGGTTGGGGCATTCAACCCATTTACGTTTAAGGTAATTATTGATAAGTATGATCCCGTTGCCATTTACTTTATTGTTTTGGGTTCGAGTTTATATACCTTTTTGTGTTTCCTGTCTAGAGAATATCCTTTAGCATTTGTTGGAGAGCTGGTTTGGTGGTGCTGAATTCTCTCAGCTTTTGCTTGTCTTTTAAAGCTTTTGATTTCTACTTCATATCTGAATGAGATCCTTGCTGGGTACAGTAATCTGGGCTGTAGGTTATTTTCTTTCATCACTTTAAGTATGTCTTGCCATTCCCTCTTGGCCTGAAGAGTTTCTATTGAAAGATCAGCTGTTATCCTTATGGGAATCCCCTTGTGTGTTATTTGTTGTTTTTCCCTTGCTGCTTTTAGTGTTTGTTCTTTGTGTTTGATCTTTGTTAATTTGATTAATATGTGTCTTGGGGTGTTTCGCCTTGGGTTTACCCTTTTGGGACTATGGGTTTCTTGGACTTGGGTGATTATTTCCTTCCCCATTTTAGGGAAGTTTTCAACTATTATCTCCTGAAGTATTTTCTCACAGTCTTTCTTTTTGTCTTCTGAGACTCCTGTGATTCGAATGTTGGAGCGTTTCATATTGTCCTGGAGGTCTCTGAGATTGTCCTCATTTCTTTTAATTCGTTTTTCTTTTTTCCTCTCTGATTCATCTATTCCTACCATTCTATCTTCTACTTCACTAATCCTATCTTCTGCCTCCGTTATTCTGCTGTTTGTTGCCTCCAGAGTGTTTTTTATCTCATTTATTGTATTATTCATTATATATTGACTCTTTTTTATTTCTTCTAGGTCCTTGCTAAACCTTTCTTGCATCTTCTCAATCCTTGTCTCCAGGCTATTTATCTGTAATTCCATTTTGTTTTCAAGGTTTTGGATCATTTTCACTATCATTATTCCAAATTCTTTATCAGTTAGATTCCCTAATTCTTCCTCTTTTGTTTGGTTTAGTGGGCATTTATCCTGTTCCTTTACCTGCTGGGTATTCCTCTGTCTCTTCATCTTGTTTATATTGGTTAGTTTGGGGTGGCCTTTCTGTATTCTGGCAGTTTGTGGAGTTGTGTTTATTGTGGAGTTTCCTCGCTGTGAGTGGGGTTATATCAGTGGCTTGTCAAGGTTTCTTGGTTAGGGAAGCTTGTGTGGGTGTTCTTGTGGGTGGGGCTGGATTTCTTCTCTCTGGAATGCAATGAAGTGTCCAGTAACGAGATATGATATGTCAGTGGTTTTGGAGTAACTTTGGGCAGCCTGTGTATTGAAGCTCAGGGCTGTGTTCCTGTGTTGCTGGAGAATTTGCATGGTATGTTTTGCTCTGGAACTTGTTGGCCCTTGGGTGGTGCTTGGTTTCAGTGTAGGTATGGAGCCGTTTGATGAGCTCCTATCAATTAATGTTCCCTGGAGTCAAGAGTTCTCTGATGTTCTCAGGATTTGTACTTATGCCTCCTGCTTCTGGTTTTCAGTCTTATTTTTACAGTAGTCTTAAGACTTCTTCTATACATCACTGTTGATAAAACATCTAGGTTAAAGATGAAAAGTTTCTCCACAGTGAGGGACACCCAGAGAGGTTCACAGAGTTACATGGAGAAGAGGAGAGGGAGGACAGACTCAGAGGTGACCTGAATGAGGTGAGATAGAATCAAAAGAAGAGAGAGCAAGCTAGCCAGTAATCACTTTCTTATGTGCACTCCACAGTCTGACCACTCAGAGATGTTCACGGAGTTATACAGAGAAGAGAAGAGGGAGGAAGGAGACAGAGGTGGCCAGGAGGATAAAAGGGGGAATGAAAAGGAGAGAGACAGATCCAGCCAGTAATCAGTCCCTAAGTGTTCTCCACTGTCTGGAACACACAGAGATTCACAGAGTTGGGTAGAGAAGAGAAGGGAGAGGGAGGAGACAGAGGCGACCTGGTTGAGAAAAAGGAGAGTCAAAGGGGGAGAGAGCAGTCAAGCCAGTAATCTCACTCCCAAGTAAAAATGGATACTGAAGACTGTGTTCTTAAAGGTACAAGGTTGATAACAAGTACCAAAAAGCAAAGATTGAAAATCTAGAGTAGAGGTTGGAATTTCAAAATACAATATTAAAGAAAAGAAGAAGAAAAAAAAAAGAAAGTCACAAAAATTATTTTTGAGAAAAAGGAGAGTCAAAGGGGGAGAGAGCAGTCAAGCCAGTAATCTCACTCCCAAGTAAAAATGGATACTGAAGACTGTGTTCTTAAAGGTACAAGGTTGATAACAAGTACCAAAAAGCAAAGATTGAAAATCTAGAGTAGAGGTTGGAATTTCAAAATACAATATTAAAGAAAAGAAGAAGAAAAAAAAAAGAAAGTCACAAAAATTATTTTAAAAAAGTATATATATATATATATGAAGTTTGCTTTAAAAAATAGGGTCTTTTCTTTTGAAAAGTAATAGTAGGTTATAAAAATGAAAATTAAAGAAGTAATAGAGGACTTAAAAATTTTAAAAAGTGGAGAAGGAAATGGCAACCCACTCCACTATTCTTGCCTGGGAAATCCCATGGACAGAGGAGCCTGGTGGGCNAAGTTTGCTTTAAAAAATAGGGTCTTTTCTTTTGAAAAGTAATAGTAGGTTATAAAAATGAAAATTAAAGAAGTAATAGAGGACTTAAAAATTTTAAAAAGTGGAGAAGGAAATGGCAACCCACTCCACTATTCTTGCCTGGGAAATCCCATGGACAGAGGAGCCTGGTGGGCTGCAGTCCATGGGGTTGCAAAGAAAAAAAAAAAAAAGTTAAAAGAAAAAGAATGATCATAAAAATAGTAAAAATATATCTAAGACTTTCTCTGGTGGTGTTGTGGGCAGTGTGGGGTCAGTTCATTTTCAGATAGTTTCTTGGTCTGGCTTACATTTCTCAGGATCTATAGGCCCCTTCCTATGTACTCGCTACTAACTACAGGGTTTTAATCTATTGCATCCATCACTTGCAAGGCGGTTCCCTCTGTTTTAGCTTCTTCTATTTGCTGGTCTCTTCAGTGTCTGATTTCCGCCCTGACACAAGGGGGGTGGTGTAGGACACTTTTTTAGGCTCACTTGTTCAGTCGCGCTGTGGGGAGGGAGGGACACTGCAAACAAATAACTCTGGTGTGTGCTCGCAGTGTCTCAGCCACACTGGGCCTGCCCCCGCTCACGGCGCCTGTGCCCTCCCTGCCCACACTGCTCAGGCTCTAGATTGCTCTGCCGGGAACCATCCGCCCTGGGCTGCATGCACCTCCCAGGTCTAAGCTGCTCAGGTTCAGGCACTCAGGTAGTCCTCAGAGGCGCAGACTTGGTTGGGCCTGCATTTTGTGCTCTTCCCAGGTCTGAGCAGCTCAGGTGATGAGGTGTTTGGCGAGCGCAGTTGCTGTGACTTATCACCTTCCCCCATCCCTGCCGCTCGGTTTTCTGGGTGTACAACCGATGTACCTTCTCAGGCAGATGATGACTGTCCAGAACCTCAAGAAGTCTTAGTTAGCAAAGAAGCCTGCTTGCAGTTTGGTAGATAATGTCTCTCTGGGGCTGCGATTGCCCCCTTCCGGCTCTGGCTGCCTGTCACCGGAGGGGGATGGTCTGTAGCCGGCTAGTTCGGTTTGGTCCTTTGTTCTGTGCGCAGTCCTGGTGGTGTCTTAGGTTAGGGCTTTTCGCATGGTAGCTATCCCACAGTCTGGATTGCTAGCCCAAGTTAGTTAGTTTACTCTGATTACCCTCGGGGCATTCATGCCTGATCCTTACTCTAAGCAATGCATCCCGCGCCTCCCTGCCCAGCCCCCGCTTGCTAGTGGAGGATGCAGGCATCTGCGCTGCTTCTCTGCTGGGGGAGATACTGTTGGGCTTTTAATCTGTGGGTTTTAATTATTATTATTTTTTTTTCCTCCTGATTATATTGCCCTCTGTGCTCTCAAGTCTCACCACAGACTCGGCAGTGAGAGTGTTTCCTGGTGTTTTGAAACCTCTCTTTTTAAGACTCCCTTCCCGGGACGGAGCTCTGTCCCTACCTCTTTTGTCTCTTTTTGTCTTTTATATGTTTTCCTACCTCCTTTTGAAGACAATGGGTTGCTTTTCTGGATGCCTGATGTCCTCTGCCGGCATTCAGAAGTTGTTTTGTGGAATTTACTCAGCGTTTAAATGGTCTTTTGATGAATTTGTGGGGGAAAACGTGTTCTCCTTGTCCTATTCCTCTGCCATCTTAGGACCGCCCCTCGAATCTAGTCTTGAAAGAATTGCCTATAGGATAAGCGGAAAAAGTATTAATTCTTTAGACTTAAAGGATAGTATTCTTAGAGAAGATAGTATATTTACATAAATGTCTTTTTCCATTCATAATGGAGAATGAATATTGTGAAAGACTCAAGATTTTAGAAAAAGACAAAAAACAAAATACAACTAATGTTTATATGTAGAAAATTCAGACTGTATGGTAAGGGATGACATATAGATCAGTGGAACAGGCAAGAGAATCCAGAAATAGGGTCCACATATAGAGGGTCAGTTAATTTGGATAAAGATGTCAAAGTAGTTTAGTGGGGGAAATGACAGTCCTTTCAACAAATGGTACTAATGTAACTGGACATCTATATGAGGAAAAATAAATTCAACCCTTATCTTAAACTATGTACAGAAATTCACTCAAAATAGACAAATGATCCTAAACTTAAGAGATAAAACTGTTAAACTTCAAGATTGAGGAGAGAATCTATCTTTGCTATCTTGTTTTAGAAAAGATTTCTTGGCTAGAACACAAAAGCAGGAACCATGAAAGAAACATCTGATTAACTGAACCTTATCCATTTTTTAAAAAATCTGCTCTTTAAAATATATTAGGAAAAAGAAAAGATGAGCTACAGATCAAGGGAAAATATTTGTAAAATATATGTCTGAATAATGATTTATAGCCGTAATGTATTAAAAATAACTTGCAACTCAGTTTTTAAAATGGACACAAGATTTGAACAAATAGTTCACCAGAGAAAATATATAGATGACCAAAAAGCACATGAAAAGATGACCAACATCATTAGTCATTAAGGAAAATCAAATTTTAAAAATGAGTTATTTCTATATACCTAGTAGAGCTAAAATTTCAAAATTAAACACATGATTGTATCATGTGTTGACAAATTTATGAAGCAACTAGAGTTCTCCTGTTGGCTACTGCGAGTGCAAAATAGCCCAACTGTTTTGGAAAACATTTGATAGGTTTGATAAAGTTGAACATATTTACCATATGACCTACTCCTACATATTTTGACCCAGTTCTACTTCTGAATATTTACTCAAGGAGACAAAAAAGTAGTTCATAAGACCCATTGGGAGTATTTATAGCAGCTTTATTCATAACAGTCAAAAATTGAAAACAGCACAAATTCTATCAACTAGTCAGTGGATATGCCCATAAAATTGAATGCTACTCAGTAATAAAAGGATTTAACTACTTGTATATGCAGCAACATGGTGAATTTCATGAGTATTATGCCATGGAAAGGGGTTGCCAGGGGCTGGAGATGGAGGGAGGGGAGTGACTGTGGAGAAAGAGGCACAAGAGAGTTCGGAGAGGGTGTGAGGAAAATGACTTATATCTTGATTGTGGCAGTGGTTACATGACTATATATATTTGTCAAAAATCACGGAACTGTATACTTTAAAAAGGTGAGTTATACTTCAGTAAATTTGACTTTAAAACACACATGCAAGAGAGGATTCTCAATTTTCCTGCTCAGACAAAAATGCAAATTAAAGTAGATGAGCTGTTTTTCTTTAATCTATCAGAGTAACTAAGATCAAATTATTTGATTCTTCGTTGTTGTCAAGGAATTGAGGAGGGAGTCACACTCATTCTTAAATGTAATGGTATAACCTCTGAGAGGTAGCTGAACAGTATCTTTCAAAATTAAAAATGCACTTTCTTTTTGACTCAGAAATTCCACTTAGAGGAATTTTTTCTGTAGGTAAGATAATCTACAAGGGAACAGTGGTTTTATATCATTGTTTACCATAGCAAAATCTAGCGAACGACCTGAATCTCTTTGAATGGGGGCATTAAGTATGGTACAGTGAAGTACTGTGAGTTAGATACATTTGTCTACTAACAGGAAACTATTTCTTGAGATATTATGAAATGAAAATAGCAGTGCACAGAATGGCATCTAGAGAGTGCTTCCATTTGTGGTTTTAGAAAGCTGTACATAGTCACATAACTGCTTGTTCGTGTACACATGTTAGAGATCACATACACATGCACAAAACTGGTATTTTGTTTTAAATTAATTTATTTATTTTAATTGAAAGATAATTTCTTTATAATATTGTGCTGTTTCTTTGCCATACATCGATGTGAATCACCCACAGGTGCATGTGTGTCCCCTCAACCTGAACCCGCCTCCCACCTCCCTCCCCATCCCATCCCTCTGGGTTGTCCCAGAGCACCGACTTTGAGTGCTCTGCTTCATGCATTGAACTTAGACTGGTCTTCTGTTTTACATATGGTAATATACATGTTTCAGTGCTATTCTCTCAAATTATCCCACCTTCGTCTTCTCCCACATAGTCCAAAAGTCTGTTCTTGACATTTGTGTCTCTTTTGCTGCCTTGCATGTAGGATCGTCATTACCCTGTCTAAATTCCATATACATGCGTTAATATACTGTATTGATGACAAAACTGGTATTGAGTCACTTCGAGCAGGGGGAGTTTTACTTTTGATGTATATGTATTTGTTTTGTATGATTTTCTTTTCTTTTTTTTTTTTTTACCCCATGCGTGTGTTACCTTCACAGTTAAAGAGAAAATATTTTCATATGCATACATTATAATGTAGCATTAGGAGATTAGCCGTGTATTGGTGACTTTCCTAATTCCTTCACCCAGAAGATCCCTAGTGACTTTGTCGACAGCACAACAGTAGGTCACTGGATCTTCTGTGATCCAGTGTGACATTCCCCCCTTGTAACCGTCACTTCCAACCCATATCTCCTACTTTTCTGAATTCATGCAGGGAGTAGGTTGAAGAGGAAATGCCTCTACCTATATGATGCCTTTCTGTACATTGGACTGCTCCTCTAGCTTAGGTCAGTGTTACTAACTCCACAATCGTCAAGCGACCTGGTGGAAAGAAATGTACTGAGTTATGAAGGAAATTGTCAATTATGTCTCTGTATCATATGCAGGTGCTGCCAGAAAGCTTCTGTAAGTGAGGGGAGCTTTGGTAGGGAGGGGTGTCAGTTGGCAGTACTTTCTGAAAATGGGGTAGTTTGAGAGGCTGTATTCAATTTAGTTTGGACATTAAATGAATTAAAATGAACATACTCAAGTTATGAACTTTGCCTCATCAGTGCTATAAAAAGCCCTTTAGCCTGGCTGTAATTTGACTCTCCTCTCTGTAATGTTACACAATATTCTTATGGTTACAGAGCCCGAATAAGTGGAAGCTAATCATTAGTTTGCTAAATGTGGTTCATGGAACAGTTCACAACTCCCAGACCTGCCAACTGCTGCTTATTTAGTGTCATGTTCACTCTTCTTGGGTAGAAGTTGGTTTGTTCCTCAGAAAAATGTACAGTAACATTTGTCTTGCATCCAAGAACCATGCACTGTGGCAGCTTTCCATGTGTCTTGGGGATGGGGAGGGAGGAAGGTCATGGTAAGCAAAGTTGTTTGGTACCTACACTTCCACAGGAAGAAACAAACCATTAAGGGAGTGTGAGATGGCAAAGCCAGGAAAGAATTAATGTTTTGCCATTCGGAGCCAAACACTTACTGAACCACGGCCCTGTCAGGAGAACGCACTGAGAGCAGTAGATACCAATTGGATTTGTAACCGTACTTGGGGATTAGGGCCTAAATCCTTAAGCCACTCATGATTTTTGACCTCTTCTCACTAGGATGAAAGTAAATGGAAAATGTGTCATGCCCACCTGTGGGCATTTCCATCTGCAAGGCTGTGGGCCCTGCAGGAGGATCCTCTTTCTTCTGAGACTGTCCAGAAAGAGAGAGTCTGGTTGCTGTCCCCATTTACCTGCTACAACGTTTAGACCTCTTTGGATTGTAAAGAATGGAGAACCTGACCTTAACTGGCTTAAGCAAAAAGGGACTTTTTTGGCTTATTTGATTAAAAAGGCATGGTGATGTACAGAGACTCAGACCATGTCATCCAGACTCTCAGCCTCTCCCCGTGGCTTTGTCTGTCAGACTATACTCTCAGGCTCCACGTGGTGGCATTCAGAGCAGCAGTATCACCACCCCCAGGTGCACAGCAAGTGCTTTTTCTTCTTCCCTAGAGAAGTCCTGGACTTCATGCTGACTGACCTGGCTTAGGTCTTAGACCATCCCTGAACCCGTCCCTGGGTTCAGAGACATCTCATCCTCCCCCCACCCCCAACCTGGAAGAGTAGGGCCTCACCTGAGCATGGAGAGTAGGTGTAAGAAAAGGGTAGCAGCCCAGCTGAAAATGAACTGAACACTGCGCAGAAAGACATGGCAATGGGAGCTGGGAGGCAAATCGCTAGAAGCTGGATTGTCCATTCAGTGCACTGAGAGACTCTGCTTCTGACTTCTTGCCAGCGAGAATCCAGGTTTCTGCTGGTTTCTGAAACAGTTCATGTTTCCCAACCTCTGCCTCTCCTCTTGCCTGCCTGTGTGCTGCTCAGAAAGACTACAAGAATTATCTCTTCTTTTACAGTATACATTTATCTGAAATACACACATTTGTTTGGATGTATACACAGAGGAAACGAAGAAATGATCAGGAGTTGATATAATTATGGTGGTGGTTTTTTTGCACATCTTGGTTTAGGGCAATTTAAAATATATAAGTAATGGAATCAAGTCATAGTTTTAAAAAAAAATTAAAAACACAATTCTGCCATTCTCCAACCACACTTTTCTTTTTAGAATATTTCCTTTCAGCTTTCATTCATTTGAGTTTCTCACAAAACTTTAAATCTTTTTTTTTTTTTTTGCTTGACATTGCATGATAATTCATTTTCCATTTTGCAATGTAGTTATCATTTTCATGTAAATGTAGCATGCTATTCCATCAGGAATAGACCAGGATTAATTTAATCATTCTATCATTGGCTGTTTAAGTTGTTCTTTTAAAATGTATTCTGGTGTTATCAAGAGTAGTGTAGGTTGGACATTTTGAGTGCATGTAACTTTCTCATGTCTTGTCTTATTTCCTGAGGATGGGTTGTGAGAAGTGGGATTACTGTTTCAAAGTATATAAACATTTTTAGGACTTGATATATATTACCAAATTTCTTCTCACATCTCTTGCATTAATTCATCTGCGTCCAGCAGTTTCTGAGAGGATTTTCACTGCATTTTTGCCAGCAGTAGATATTTGGATTTTTAAACAGTTTTCTAATTCCATCAGGAAAAACTAGCTGTCATTTTTGTTTTTACTTTGGATTTCTTCATTTAGTAGGGAGGTTGAATGCTTTTATGTATGGTTGTTTTTTAGCTATATTTTCTGCTCTGTTTTACCCATTGTCTTTTCTTCTCTTTAGACCCCAAAACAGCTTCTGAAACAGAAATGGATATCTGTGCCGAGTGGGAGATAAAGACCATCACTAGTGCTTTGAAGACCTACCTAAGGTAGGGACTTTCCATTTGCAGGACATGATGCCAGCTTGTTATCATGCAATTAAGAAGAAAGCAGTTTTATTTTCAGCCTCCAGAGGACTGTTGGGTGGGAGTTTGAGATGTGGAAACAGCTTATGTGTGGGTGCAATTAGCTAAGCTGGTCAAATGAATTATAAATCATCCAGAGTTGATGGATTGCCATTGTGCAATGGTGCCATGAGTGATTTAGGAAGCTTTGCTCTTTTTGAGAAGCTACTCTGATGATCAGCCTTTAACAGAACCTCAAATATGGTATTTCCTGTAATGCTTGGGTAATCAGCTAAGAAAACAAGGAATCACGTATCCCGTTGTGTTGACAGTGCGTGATTACACACCCTATGTATTCTGAGAGTTCTGCACCTTGCATAGACAGTGTATTGCTAATGTTGCTCCTTAAAAATGAGAATTTTAATGGTACTCCTTTTTAACTCCTTCTGCTTAGATTGGAAAATATGACTTTGTTGGCGAGAAGACTGCTTTTCTTATAATAATACATGTGTTACTCCTGCTGCCTCCTACCCTTCCCTTGGTTATTAAGGGAGTGGGTGATTGACTAGCTGCTCACATCTCAGTTTCCAAGTGGACTGAAAGGCATGCTAGATGTGAAGCATAGGGATGCTGTAGTTCTCCACTGTGGTCCCTCTTGAACAGGAAAGTGGGGGTCTAGTCATAAACAAAGAGGAGAACTATAATCGTGAATTACATAAGCATTTGTACAAGTTTGTTAAGATTTACTTGTTCGAAAGCCACAGAAAAGGAATTGGTGATGCCGGTTTTATTGGCTGTTGGGGAATTGCTGGAAGGCTCTTGGTATCAAGAGTAAGATGTCATGTAAGTGATGACTAAGAGTTGAATCAGGGGATCCAGTGAGAATAAAATGAAATCTGAACTAAGGACCATAGATAATCTGTTGAGAAGCTTATTGTTTGGACTATCAGTAAAAATACTCAAATTTTCAGTTAAACATATTCATATACCAAATACTACCATAATAGATTACATAAAGCCTAGATGCTAGAGGTTTATATTTAGTACTTATCTGTGCATCTTGATATTAATTAGCTGATAGACAGTATGTATAAAATATATATGTTTTTTATGATAGCAGGTAAAATTTGATTCTGTCATGCCTAATAGTAAGGGTTGGCATACTGGAGCAATACTCCATAGTGAATTTGCTATAAAAACACCTACAAAAGTCTCTCATAGTGTTTCCAGATGAAGTGATTAATAACAAGCTGCCAGGAAGACAAGAGTTTAAGACTGATGATTGCAAAAGTTGGGTTAGTTGCCTGTATTTCAGGCACATCTTAAAATGCTCTTGTTGTGGGTGAGTCATTGACTGAAAAGGAAGTCTCTCAGGTGTGCTAGACTTCTACATTAGCACTTTGCTGGTTTGTGACTGTGAAACGTAAGTTTTGTCTATTCCCTTAAAAAAGGAGAAAGAATGAACATTTTAGGTGAAATCTCAGGACCCTTTCAAAGGGGAAACTAAGTTGAACTAAACTGAGTTGCTCTTGTTTGCCCATGATCTTTGTCTTTGAGAAATGTAACACAGTCCGCCATCTGGAGGCTGCTGGGTAGTGAGAATAGGATTGCTTTTGTTAAATTGACTAGTGTATATCCTTTTATTCCAGAATGCTTCCAGGACCACTCATGATGTACCAGTTTCAAAGAAGTTTCATTAAAGCAGCAAGTAAGTTTTTTATTGGTGACAGTTTTAAGGAAAAGGGAATAAATTTCTCTATTTCAAAGAAGAGTATCCCGAAATAAGTATTACCTAACCCCTTGTATGCTGTGTGTAAACTACCCATATTCACACTCATAAGACTGTCACAGAATGAAAGCAAAACCAAGTCGGGTTTTGCTAAGGACCTTGTGAGCATACTGAATTTACAGTAGAGGGGAGAAGCTTCAGAAGTGAGCTGGAGGGTAGTGGTACAGGGAAGGGTTGAAGTGAAAAAAGCAAATTTGACTTTCTAGTTTGGTTATTGGAGTTCTAACTCCTGGGGCCTTTGCCGGCCTGGGAGGTAGCATTTTTCGGAGTGACTCAGACTTTGCCCATTACCTGAGTTGAGCACGGGGTGTTTCCCTGAACCCGACACCGTTCATGTAACTTCTCAGTCCTCTTTTCCATCATGGCTGGTACTTAAAGCTTCTCATCAGTCTTCAGCTATATCGTGCAAGCCTGGGCGTTATATTACTGGTATTAAAATACACAGGGATTAGGTGCAAGCTACCCTAAGCATATTGGAATCTTTCTACGTGGGGCAGGCCTCCTGTACGGGGAAGTAAGATTCTCTATCAGATTTAAATCTGGCATAAATCCCCACCGTGCTGTTATGTCCATAGTATGTGCTTTTCTCTGCTTCCGTTAAGCCATCTGAGTTTATTTACACTGGTAGCTGCTACTGGCCTCATTAAAGAATACCTCATGTCCTGGTGGCCTTATCCATGCAGAGTGGCCCCCATAAAACAGGAGAACGACCTGGGAGAAAGCTGAAAGTAAAGATGGTGTTTATGTGATTTCTTTCTCAGAGAAATTCCAAACCCATAGCAACCATTCTTTAATTAAAACTCACCTCAGAGCTATAAATAGGTGTGGTGAGTGCCATCAGTCTGTTTCCCAGAGACATGATGCCACGTACCCAAGTGCAACCATTAGAATGTGACAGATCATGATTTAGGTTACAGGTTGGCAGAAACATTTCCTTATTTTATCTGCCATTTCTTTCTTCTCCCTAGCTGGTTGTTTCATGTGATAGGAAATAGCTGGACATCTCCTTTGATGTCTTTGATGCAGTCTTGAGATGTTATTTTGGTATTTGAGACCCTCGCAGTATCGTTCATGTACAATTTGTTCATCACTTACTGAGTGCATAAAGTTCCTTCCTTCCTTGAAACAAAGTTGCCACTCTAGGGAGCCAGCCACTCTCAAATTTATTCCCACTCCTGAGTGAGGAGGTTCCATTTCCTTACCATACGTCACCGTCTTGGCTTGATTTTTCGGACAGTCTTATTTTTTCATGAACTTTGTCATGGAAAGCATTATTAAAAGCACTTCTAGATCCAGTCAGTCTAGTCATGAGTACACAGAACAGGGTCTTATCTGTGAGAAATCTTCCCTCTCTTGTGCCCCACCTTTATTTTCCTCTGATTTTTGTCTTGCAAACTGATTCAGCTGTAACTCTGATCCAGTGTTACCTCCCTCCTTCCTTTGCAGAGCTGGAGAACCAGGAGTCTCGGGTCTCTGAAATCCACAGCCTTGTTCATCGGCTCCCAGAGAAAAACAGGCAGATGTTACAGCTGCTCATGAACCACTTGGCAAAGTAGGTTTAAGACTGATTGCTGGTCTTTCTTCAGCCCTGAAAAGTTCTTATCTTAGCACAAAAACTGATTTTGGTTCTGCTCATGTTTCCTTTTCTCACTGTTGCATCAGGGATGCTGAAGGCATAGGAAAGAAATGTGTGAAATGTTAACTCCAGTAGGTCACAGCAGCACACACTGGGTAGGCTTTGCAGGGTAGGCTGAGGAGGCTCCCATACGGCCAGGCCATTGGGCACAGTTTGCAGGACACTTTGTGCTCTTGTGATGATCGAAGTCAAGAAGTGTGTCCTCCATGTTACCAGATCACAAAGCAGACTTTTCAGGAGTTACATGTTCTTATGATGATTGAGGGCAAACAGGAATATGTTACAAGTTTAGAATTCAAAATAAAGAGGCCTGAATGCTAAAGTTGATTCTGTTCTTAACAAGCCACTTAACTAGCCCTGGACAAGCCACTGACCTCTCAATTCCTTAGTTTCATCTGTCAAATATGGGTAGTAGTCTCCCCCTTCTCTATAATGTCATTGAATTTAAAAGTTACATGTGTTAAAACCCTTGAAGTAGTATAAAAAACAGAGGAATTGGCAAATGCCCATTTGCCTTCTGAGGAAGTCAGTGGAGACTTGATTTTCCTGCTAGGAATACTTACAGTTTTAGAACCATTTGAAATTCTTGTGTGTTTACTGTTGCTTGACCTGTTTTGGATTGGCCTTGCTGATACCCCTTATTGTATCAGCCACTGCTTATGTGTGTGTTCCAACCTTCTCTTAACTTTGGTGGATGTTCTTGATTGGAGACTACAGTCTAAGAAAAGACAGACTATAACAGTTAACCTGAGTTGATAAATTTGACATTCTGTGGAACTGATACGTTGTAAATCCAGCCCTTATGCATGCATTGTTCTGCCATTAAGTCATGTCTTTTGGGTAAATACTTTGCTGAGGGAGATTATGATGGCTTGTTTTCATATTTCTAGTAGTGAAAATGGAATCTGAAAATCACCCAGTTATGTCTGACTCTTTGCAACCCCATGGACAGTATAGTCCATGGAATTCTCTAGGCCAGATACTGGAGTGGGTAGCCTTTCCTTTTTTCAGGGGATCTCCCCAACCCAGGGATTGGACCCAAGACATTCTCACTGCAGGTGGATTCTTTTCCAGCTGAACCACCAGGAAAACCTAAGAATACTGGAGTGGGTAGCCTATCCCTTCTCCAGCTGATCTTCCTGACCCAGAAATTGAACTGGGGTCTCCTGCATTGCAGGCGGATTCGTTACCAGCTGAGCTACCAGAAAGCTCTATATTTCTACTGAGCACTTGATTTTGGAGAGAGAGTATAGATGCTACCATAAAATTTATTCAGATGTTAATGATGAATAAACAGTGGTTTGCATGCTGCTGAGAAGCAATCAGCCAGAGTCAAGGGTTGCTGTATTCTATTTTGAGCCACATTTTTTTTCTTGCCATACCACGTCAAACTTGTATATTCAAGAACAATTAAGCATAACCGAGAATAAGGGAATGCCCCCCCACCAGATGTGTATAAGAGACAGTGTATATCCTTTAATGAAGCATTTATGCAAATTTTCTCCATATTTTAATTTGTTTTTGTATTTTTATCTCTAAGCTGGATGATTATTTATATAGCTAAAACTANCCCCCCACCCACCCCAATGTCAAAGAATCTTGATAGTGTGTTGAAAATAATGAGAACTGGGCTTTAAAAAGTAGTTCCAGATTCTCTGAGATGACGATGTGGTGCCTGTTCCACATAACCCAGTCAGGCATTTGCGAAATGGAAAAGCTAGTTTAGATGTTAGTTATACACTTGAATGGCCTACACCAGAACAGAGAAAGTTCTAGGTACACCCTCTGGCCAAGTATGTGTAGTGTTGCTCATTTGTGACTGTTTTATGGCCACTGAGTGTTAGAAGGCCTCCATACCTGCTGGGAGCAGCTGGAGAAAGGATAGGAAGCAGCTGAAAGAAGTTAGGCATTTCAAGCTGTGCAGTTGTGATGAGAGTTTAATTGGACTGAGAGACCAAGAGTCAGTGGTGATCCAGCGGAGCCAGAACTGAATCTTCCCATTTTTAAAATGCCCTGAGGATTGTTAGAGATCCTCAAAGAAAAATAAATAGAAATTTAAAAAATCCAAAACCCTCAAGGTGGGTATTGAATCACTGAGGTTATTCATCTCTGGTGGATGCTTCACTTTGTCTCTCTGGTTCCACCCTCTTCTCTTCCCACACCATGAAATTCAGTCTGTGTCCCTAAGCCAAGGAGAAGTACAGCTGGAATGTGTATGTTCAAGTTGTAACCTTGACTTTCTGCCTTCTTACAAATCTAAACCAGTTTTGTTGCTGGAGCTATTTATTTTATAGCATTTCTGGAGCACTTTGCACTGTCTTTGAACTTAACAATGGTTTTTTGGCCCTGTGAGGTTCTATGGCAGTTCTTTGTCATATAACCATTAAGCAGTCCACATACAGACCTGCCCTCATGGCTGTAAGCGGGAGTTGGTTAGAGCAGGTGGTAGGACACAGACTCCTGTCCCCAGGGTGCTGTGTTCTTGGTCTCTGGCAGCTCTAGATTTAAAGTCTCTTGTGGGGAAGAGTAAATGGTACTGCTCATCTGCCTGCCAGTGCAGGAGACATACGAGATGTGGGCTCGATCCCTGGGCTGGGAAGATACCCTGGAGAAGGGCATGGCAGCCCCCTCCGGTGTTCTTACCTGGAGATTCCCATGGACAGAGGAGCGTAGGGGGCTATAGTCCATAGGTCGCAAAATGTTGGATACGACTGAAGCGACGTAGCCTGCATGCATGCTGTATCCAGTGAGGAGTATTTATTTAGATTTGAAGAAATCTTTTGGCACCCAGAGGAGGTCCAAGATTCCACATAAACTCTCTATTCTCACTTACGACACTGTCCTATTTTAAAATATAACAAGAAGGGAAAGTTAACCTGGGACAAGAGGTTTATCTGTTGCATTCCTGTTTTCTCAGGTTCAAACTTATCCGAGGATATGCCTGAGCTGTTGTTCCTCTGGTCTACTTACTTAACAGTCAGCTTCCTTTCTAAGTTTTAGTTTCGGGGTTGGGTCTGCTGGAAAACCTGGTGTTTACTTCTCTCATTACCTACTCTGTTTGCCCTGCATGTCCCAGGCATCTGGTTCAAAGGGAAGATATTTTGTGTACTTTTTAAAGCACTCTTGAAACACTTTTAAAAATTGATTTCCTTTAGCTGTGGAGGAAGAGTTAAGACATTTTGTATTTAATCCCAACTAGAAATGCATTTGGGGGGAAAAAAGTGTTGGAAGGAAGAAAAGAAACTCCAAACCTCCATGCAAATGATTGCCAGGGTTCATCTAAATCACAGACTTCTTGGGTCAGTTTCAGACCTCAGAGGGAACCTAAAAATTATAGGCAGCTCTGTACATATTTTTGTTGTTCCAGCTTAAATCTACTGTAAAAATTAGATGTTTTCTATTTGGAATGTGGAATAAAGCATACAGTCTGGAGTCATGTGCTTCAAAGCACAGTTATACTCACCTGGGGAGCTTGTTTACATGGACAGTGCTGGGCCCCACCCTTAGTCTTTTAAATTGGACTCTGCCTGGGAATCTGCGTTTCTGATTTACTTCCCAGATAAACCAGATGCAATCTTTTGAGAATCACTGGGCTCGAGAATGGCCATATGAAGAGGTTTTCTAGGAGGGATAAATGATTTTGGGAGGAATGGATTGGAATTTAGGAGGCTATTAGAAATGAAGAAGAAACTCAGAGCAACAAGTTCAAACAGTAGATTTTACTTGCATAATGTAATTACAAAAAAAAATTTCAATTTTGATTTCCCGTGTCTCTACAATTCTCCTTTCACTAAATTGGGTGTTCAGCAAATGATTTTGTTCTAAAATTATGCACAAAGAATTTTTAATAATAAAGAAAAGCACCCCAAACTGGCTGTTGCACCTTGTGGAAATCTTTTAACCTCTTTAAGTCTGGTTTCCTGACTTCCCCTTCCAATCATGTGAGTCTCTGTTTTCATCAGGTAGGAAGGAGGCAAAAAAAAAAAAAAAAAAAATCCTCAGTCTTATAAATGTAGAAGGAAATAAGATTAGATGAGTAATAAAGACTAATTTCATGGTCATTCCCTGATGTTTACATATTATTATGATTCCAAGTATGTTGAATATCCCCACACATACCATTCACAGTGGCTCACTGGAACTTTATT
This sequence comes from Oreotragus oreotragus, assembly GCA_006410675.1. NCBI lineage: Eukaryota > Metazoa > Chordata > Mammalia > Artiodactyla > Bovidae > Oreotragus > Oreotragus oreotragus. The sequence goes on from SJYX01019547.1 coordinate 83,944, forward strand.
ACGGTGTTTATGCTGCATGGGAGGATTCCAGAGCGCTCTCCTTACATCCGGAGTGGCTACTAACAATATCTTTTCACAGCTGGTTTTCCCAGAACACTTACTGAGACATAAATCTTAGTCTCTTTTCTTTTTTGAAGTAACTATTCCTTCGTTCCTAGGGTGTTTTCAGGGAGCCCTTTCCTTGCTTCTCCAAAGAAGTACTATGTCATTTGAGATGCTTTGGGCTGCAAGAAACAGAAAATCCAGTTTACAGTGGCTTATACAATACAAGGGAATCTATTGTCTCATTACACAAGATAAGTCCAGAGAGTTGGTTAATTTCTTTTCTCATGAAGTGCTTCCATTATTTCCGTGGCCCTGGTCACAGCCAACTTCATTATTTTGGCTAGCCCCTCTCAAGATCATTAAGATGTTACATTGCTTTTCTGCATATGAGTATAAGTGGTTATCCAGATGCAGAAAGGCATTGCAGTTAACCTCTGAACAACATGGGTTTGAACTGTGTGGGTTCATTTATATATGAATTTTTTTTTTTTTTTTACTAAATATGCACTATTTATATGCATAATGCAATATGTTTGAATACATGGAATATTGTGGGGCAGATGTTTGGCATACAAGTGAGACTTTGTCAAAATATGTAGACTCCATTGCCACAGGTTATCAAGGGTTGACCATCTAGTGTGAGTACTTCCAGGCATCCCTGCAAGTTATCAAGGATTTATTTACATTTCCTTAATCTACATGCAGAGTGAGTTGGGTTCCTGTAAAGATCAGTCAGTTCAGTTCAGTTCAGTCGCTCAGTCATGTCTGACTCTTCGCGACACCATGAATCGCAACAGGCCAGGCCTCCCTGTCCATCACCAACTCCCGGAGTTCACTCAGACTCACGTCCATCGAGTCCGTGATGCCATCCAGCCATCTCATCCTCTGTCGTCCCCTTCTCCTCCTGCCCCCAATCCCTCCCAGCATCAGAGTCTTTTCCAATGAGTCAACACTTCCCATGAGGTGGCCAAAGTACTGGAGTTTCAGCTTTAGCATCATTCCTTCCAAAGAAATCCCAGGGCCGATGTCCTTCAGAATGGACTGGTTGGATCTCCTTGCAG
>SJYX01019547.1:89688-118269 GCA_006410675.1 Oreotragus oreotragus
GTGTTGACCATCTGGTGATGTCCATGTGTAGAGTCTTCTCTTGTGTTGCTGGAAGAGGGTGTTTGCTATGACCAGTGCATTTTCTTGGCAAAACTCTATTAGTCTTTGCCCTGCTTCATTCCACATTCCAAGGCCAAATTTGCCTGTTACTCCAGGTGTTTCTTGACTTCCTACTTTTGCATTCCAGTCCCCTATAATGAAAAGGACATCTTTTTTGGGTGTTAGTTCTAAAAGGTCTTGTAGGTCTTCACAGAACCATTCAACTTCAGCTTCTTCAACGTTACTGGTTGGGGCATAGACTTGGATTACTGTGATACTGAATGCTTTGCCTTGGAAACGAACAGAGATCATTCTGTCGTTTTTGAGATTGCATCCAAGTACTACATTTCAGCCTCTTTTGTTGACCATGATGGCTACTCCATTTCTTCTGAGGGATTCCTGCCTGCAGTAGTAGATACAATGGTCATCTGAGTTAAATTCACCCATTCCAGTCCATTTTAGTTTGCTGATTCCTAGAATGTCGATGTTCACTCTTGCCATCTGTTTGACCACTTCCAATTTGCCTTGATTCATGGACCTGACATTCCAGGTTCCTATGCAATATTGCTCTTTACAGCATCAGACCTTGCTTCTATCACCAGTCACATCCACAGCTGGGTATTGTTTTTGCTTTGGCTCCATCCCTTCATTCTTTCTGGAGTTATTTCTCCACTGATCTCCAGTAGTGTGTTGGGCACCTAGTGACCTGGGGAGTTCCTCTTTCAGTATCCTATCATTTTGCCTTTTCATACTGTTCATGGAGTTCTCAAGGGAAGAATACTGATGTGGTTTGCCATTCCCTTCTCCAGTGGACCACATTCTGTCAGACCTCTCCACCATGACCCGCCTGTCTTGGGTTGCCCTGCAGGCATGGCTTAGTTTCACTGAGTTAGACAAGGCTGTGGTCCTAGTGTGATTAGATTGACTAGTTTTCTGTGATTATGGTTTCAGTGTGTCTGCCCTCTGATGCCCTCTTGCAACACCTACCATCTTACTTGGGTTTTTCTTACCTTGGGCGTGGGGTATCTCTTCATGGCTGTTCCAGCAAAGCACAGCCACTGCTCCTTACCTTGGATGAAGGGTATCTCCTCACCGCCACCCTTCCTGACCTTCATCGTGGGATAGCTCCTTTAGGCCTTCCTGTGCCCGTGCAGCCACCGCTCCTTGGATGTGGGGTTGCTCTTCCCATCCGCTGCCCCTGGCCTCGGGCGTGGGGTTGCTCCTCCTGGCCGCCGCCCCTGACCTCGGATGCAGGGTGGTTCCTCCTGGCCGCCCCTGGCCTTGGACGCGGGGTAGCTCCTCCTGACCACCACCCCTGACCTCGGACGCAGGGTAGCGCCTCTCGGCTATTTCTGCACCGTCGCAGCCTGGCACTCTCGGCCGCTGCCCCTGACCTTGGATGTGGGGTAACTCCTCTTGGCTGCCACCCTTCGGGCATGACGTCCTCCCGGCTTCTGCCCCTAACCTCGGATGTGGGGTAGCTCATCTTGGCTATGCTTAGTGTGCTGGTCGCAGCTGCCCGCAAAGATGCCTGTGGTTATAAAGAAAATCATTGTTAGGCCTTAGCACCAAGGAGGTTGGACCCTGGTAGTTAACTAGCATTTCTGAAGTTCTCAAGGTTAAAATGTAAAGAAGTGGATACTTGACGTAGCATATATCTTACAGATACTCTGCTATTCCTTCTTCTTTCACCCCAAATCTAGAAGATTTAGCTTCTTGAAGAGCTGTTGAACACATGAGCAGTGGTTCCCATTTCCTTGCCATCAAGGCTAGTCCAAACAAAATAGATGTGGAATTTTATAAAGCACATTTAAAAGAAAACAGTACTTTTGAGATGATGGCTTTCTAAGATGAAAAGCTCCTGTGAGCTTCTCTGGCAGCCTTTCCTCAGCCATACACCCTGGCTTCAGAACCTTGTTCTCTCTAGTAACTACTAGACACCCACTGCTGCTGGCGCAGAATTGCTAGGCTGCTGGGCCATGGGTGATGTGGCCTGAGAACCCCACAGAGCCATGTTGGCCACATTCTCCAGGCCTATTTGGCTTCTGCCTCACTGACTGCTCTCCCGAACAGATTGTTCCGGTGATTTTAACCCCTCACTATCTTGTGAATTCATCCAGTTTCCTTCATGTCCATTACTGCCAGCCTAGGTCAAGCTGTCGTCATCTCTTCCCTAGACTGCTTCCCAGGTTGCTCTGGCTGGTGGAGCTCTGGCTTCCTGCCAGACCACAGAATGCATGCTCTGTGGCTAGGGAAACTTGGAACACTGCAGATCCCAACATGTGATTCCCCTGCTTAAAAAAGAGTTCAAAGGCAGCTTTCCCCCTACTCTTAAGACAGAACTCTGGATATGGCCTCCCAAGGCCTTTTCTGGACTGGGACTTTCAGACTTTGCAGCCTCATATTCATCACTTGTGATCACATTGCATCTGTACTGTGTGGCGCACAGTGAACATGCATGAGTGTTTGTTGGGTAGAAGCATGAAGCACCTCTTACCCCCATCTCAACCTTCTCCTTTCCTGCCCTGTGTTAGGAAAGGTCCCTCCCCAACTTCTGCCAGCCAGAGTCTCCCTTTTTCTTTAGCCTTAGCTCCCACGCTGCTGCCTATAAGAATCGTTTCTGCCTCAAGTACCCTCGTGCTGTCCTGAAGTCCCATAGCCTCTGATTATTCCTCTTTTAATGTGTATCACATTCACCCTGGGGGACAGTTTACAGGGTGTGCAGCTTCTCACTCCTACTAGGTCATAAGCTGGCAGGGGACAGGAAGTCTGTCTTCCTTTATCTTTGTGTCTTACCTAGAAGTTGCAAACAAGGGCCTCCAGCCAGAGCAGCCCACACATGTGCTCTATTTGGTATTGTTGTCCCACACATTGCTGTTTTTAAAATTTGGACAGGTTTCCAGCATTTTTAACAGCGGTCATTTTACGTGGAAAACTTTAAGATCTTTTTGCGAGCAGTTGGCTGGAACTGAGTGAGAGCTACACCCTATCCCCTGGGCATGCCTTCTTCAGTTTGCCTAGTTCAAAGATTGAAGGCAAAAGGAGAAGCTGGTGGCAGAGGATGAGATGGTTAAATAGCATCCCTGACCCAATGGACATGAATTTGAATAAACCCTGAGAGATAGTGGAGAACAGAGGAGCCTGGCATGCTACAGTTCCAGCTGTGTCCAACTCTTTGATTGCAGAGTTGCAACTTAGCAATCAAAGAGTTGGACAGAACTTAACAACCAAATAATAACAACAGTAGTCCCTATTGTGCCTGGCCTATTTCTTTCCTGCCCCCTACCTGCCTGACCCTGGGTAGACATTTGGATGTTCAGCCATTGGCCTGACTGTCTGCTCATCCCAAAAGAGGACCTTGATATTTGGTGAACCCATAATGAACAAGCAGAAATGGGCTGGGAAAATTGTTTCCCTGACCAGCTCTGTTTTAATCCTGAAAGATTTATTGTTTTTGATAGATTGGAGGTCCCTGGAAGAAGTAGGAGATACTGCTTCCAGGCCTGTTTATGTGTATGGGGCAGGGAAGAGAGTGCATTTTTTTAAGACTAAGAATGGAATTCTCAAAGGACCTTCTCTAGCTATTTTTGGTGGAGCCAAAGGAAAATCTATTTAAAGGGCCACTACAAAGAGGACAAGCACATATATTGAAGCCAACAGGCATTAGCACTTTAGCACTTTAAATTAATGGAAATGCAGGTGAAGTCAGAACTCAGGCCTTACTCAGCCTACTTGCTAGACCGTCACTTACTTTCAACCCAGGAATTTCTCTCTTTTGTGACCTTCCAGCCTTCAGGGTTAGAGAAGGAAAGATACAAGTTCAGATGTTTTGCTTTAAAAAAAAAATATCAACAAAATTTCTGAATTCAAGGAACTGAATCTTTCACATCATAAGAAATACCCATTCTGAAAGGGGAAATGCTTGGCTTCAAGCTGTTAATGCTCAGTAGTCTTCGAGCTTCTTTGATTTAGTTCTCTTGTTTGTTTTGATTTGTTCCACTTGTTTGGGTTAATTTTCTCAGAGACTTTCCTGGGTTTTGATATACCTCTGATGCTTCCTCTTCTGAATCCCTGGAGTCACCTATGGAGTTCCTTTTCAAATTCAGGGAGGAGCAAAGGAGAGGATGCTGTCTTCGTCTCAGTGGCTGCCCCCTATTACTTCAGGATCTTACAGAAGTGAGAATATCATCCAGCGTGAACACAACTTTGTTTCTTTTTTGTCAGCCCTTACCAGAGCCAGATTTCTTCCCATCCTTCATTCTTCTTCCTTTCTCCCTTCCTTCCTTTTCTAATTTTGAGTCCCCTCTCTCTTTCTCTTGATGAGCCTAGCTAAAGGTTTGTCTTTTCTATTTACCTTTTTAAAAGCCAGCTCTTAGTTTCGGTGATCTTTTTTCTTTGTCTTTTTAGTCTCTCTCTCATGTATCTCCGCTCTTATGAGCCAGCTTTCCTATGTGTTGGCCCCAGGGGTTGGTTTCATTAAAGGTCTCTTTGGCTCAGCATCAGTGACTGATTCACTCGCACTGTTTCTGCACTGAAGCCCTCTCTCACCGCATCCTCTTTGCATTGCACAGTGAACATTATCTATGATACTTCTTTTCTTACACTGACTGTTTTTTAAACGAGCTCATGACTGTTGTGGCTCAAACAGGGCAGCTGCAGTGAGGCAACTGGCAGACTTTGGGGTAACTGTAGTTCGTCTAAGGTGCTTGAGCACAGTGGTGAAGAGAGAACATTCTGGAGCCAGACTACCTAGTTTTACCCATCTCTTCTGAAACCTTGTGTGAATGTCTTCACTGATTTATGCCCAGGTTTTCTCATCTGGATTTCCCTGGTGGCTCAGATGGTAAAGTGTGTGTCTACAATGCAGGGGACCTGGGTTCGATCCCTGGATAGGGAAGATTGCCTGGAGAAGGAAATGGCAACCCACTCCAGTACTCTTGCCTAGAAAATCCCATGGACAGAGGAGCCTGGGGCAGGCTACTGTCCATGCGGTTGCAAAGAGTCAGACACGACTGAGCGACTTCACTTTCATTTTTCTCATCTGAATAAGGATACGTAATAATTGTATCAGAAACATTTAAATTAGCATATCAGATTCTTCTGGCTTCTTCTGTGCCTATTTCAGCCAGCGCTGTGGGGACTGGTTCTGTAGCCTTCAACTCATTTCTTGCAGGTGCAGCTTGATAGCTTATAGCCTCATAGCCATACTGTGTGCCCCTGCCTCTTACCTGCTAGCCCAGGGAGACATGACACAAGCTGCCATCCTCATGCATATGGCCTGGAAGCAAAGGAGTATTAAAAAAAAATCCTCCGAAGGGAAACCGTTGACTAAGAGAAGGTTAGAGCTGGGTGTCCTGAATAGCAGTCATTAGGTAGCTTCTTGGGAGATGATCCCAAGAGATGAGCAGCTATTGGTGCTTGAACCAAGAAGGGGTTAACTTCTCTGCCTTGTTCCTCCCAAGAAGCCCCCTAGAAGCACAGAATCATCTACGCCTTCACCTCAGGCTCTTTTTTTCTGGGAAAACTAAAGACAATAATAGCATGTATCCTCTTAGAGTTTTTGTGAGAATTTAGTTAACTCATCCACCTAAACCTCTTAAAAGAGCATCTGGCAAGTAGTATATCCATTGTCCATATAGACTTTTACAGTCTCTTTGAGAAATCAGGGGATGGAGGAAGAAGAGTCATGGAGCTGTACCTTAAGGTGAGGGAAGATGGTGAAATTATTCTAATGATTAGATCCAAGTAAGGCATTCTTACTGATGGGATGGGGCTTTCTCCACAGTTCTGTTCTTGGCAAGCAAAATCCTTAGGGCTGAATGCTGAAAAGTAGCACACAGGACTCTGACCCACTTGGGAGATTTGCATGTGTTTATGTGTTTACTTTTACTTGGCTTTTGTTTTCTTGGCAGTTTGTGTATGTTTGGCCCAAAGGACTGAGCATCTCTCTCACTCTTCCTAGCAAAGGGTGAGCCAGCGAGGGGTCAGCCAGGAGAAAGCTGTTGCTATCTGCTTTCAGGTCACACTTTACACAAAGCCTTACAGTGTCCTGTGGGTGTCCATGATTCAGATGTCCTGTGGGGCAGCACACCTGTTTGAAAGAACAAGCTGTGTGGCGCTGATCTCCACGGGAGTTATAGACTCCTCATCCTCAGCCTCTTGCTTCTTGGTGTCGCAAGGCTGATTTCATCTCAGAAGCAGCTGTCTTTGCAGCAGTTTAATAACTCTTAATTTCCTGGAGGGGGAACAGCACGTTATATCATGAGGACTCATCTTAGTCTGTGCAGTCTGGAAATTCCCAGTCTTCTTTGTGATCTTCGAAATGTTTCTCTTTGTGGGAGAGTCTGACTTATCTTCTTTCTTAGCGTGACTGTCTCTCAGTTGCCGTTCCCAGAGTAAAGTCTGATCCAGTGTGAGAATGATTCTCTCTGCCTCCAGTTTCCCCCCTCTATGCAGTCTTCACGTGGGTTTCCCTGCCTGAGTCTGTGAAATCTGTAATGAAGTATTAATCTGAGCTCTAAGGACAGCTGTATATGTGTTTGTCTTCATTCTATCTTGGTAGACACTTTGACGGTTTAACTCAAAAGAGGGTTTGAAGAAACGTTAAGGCAATTTGAATTTTGGTATCAATCCTGCTTTCTCCCGTGTATTGAAATGCTGTTCTTTCAGCAGTTGAGCATGCTGGTTTAGTGCTACCAGTTAGGTATCGTAAGTATAAATCAGTATGTCTTGGTTCTTTCAGGAAGTGGTAGAGGAACCCATCATACTTGGCTGGTTGGTCCATTGCAAGTGACTCTTATATGCCCGGAGATGCATAGTCTGATAGAACAGAATCCGTTTCATTAAAGTCAGACTTTCAGTGAGAAAATGGGGGTAACCTTAAGGCCTCAAGGAAGAACTGGTGTATTAGATCTTTGCTTGTTAACAACAGAAGTCAACTGTCGCTAGTTTTTAAAAAGAAGGGAATTTACTGGCAGTCCTCTGGGAGTAACCGAAAACAGAGTTGAGCCCTCAGCTGTTGGAACGCAACCACAGGGGCAGTTACGTGCCTTGCATCCTACTCCATGTCCCTGTGCCATTTTACTCTTTTCTAGATGATTCTCTCAGATCACGCTTCCTGTTTCATTGACAGAATAGGTGCGACAGGAGAATGTCTACAGTCCATGACACCTGTGCCCACGTTTCTAGTTTCCCTCCAGTGTGTGCTAGAGGAACCCTCGGTGCTCCTCCCTAAAGGGAGTTCCATCACTGGGGCAGAAGGGCTGATCCGCAATTGCATCCAGAAGGGTTTGGCTCCGATAGTTTTCCCCTCTGTCTCCTTGGCTGCTCATGTTCAGGATTCGTTCTGTCCTTTAATCCTTAGAACTGCTCTGCCCGCTCTCGCTCCTTTCTCTCTACGGTGAAGTCTTGCTCTAGAATTGCAGCCTCCAGCTCCAGTACTCCCTACCCATGACACTGATTTTTTTTTTCCATAGCATGTATCACCGTCTAATATAGTATGCATTTGACTTATTTATTGTTGTTTTCTTCGCACTGAAGTGTAAAGAGTTTGAGGTTGAAAATCTGTCCGTTACCACACTGCTTGCAGCAAAGCTTTGCGTATTTGTCGGATAATGAATGAACTAAAGGGTAGAAAATGTCCAGGGAACTCATGCTGGCCCTGGAGCACTACTTTTTGAATGTCTCACCTCTGACCACCTTTTCTTCTTATGGTTCCACTACAGGTTAATGTTTCTAATAAAGAGAGTGCAGTGACCTCCCTTGTGTAATGCACTCAACTTCTGTGGTGAGGCGGTAGCCGGGTATTCAGCTAACATTCTTGTTAGAACCGCATGTCACGGGAGAGGGCAGTCTAAGGAAAAATTGGATGCTATCATTCAAAGGTTGCCAGGCAAGTGAAAATATTAGGTAGTCACAAGAGTTGTGTTTGCTGAAACACAATTCTTATAAATGCCTGGATAACTCTATTATGCATTGTTTTGTAGCTGGTAGGATAGAAAAAAACGAACATTGTTTTCAGATATTTCTCTAATACCTGGTTGCACGGCTCAGTTCCCCAGAATGCTTGATTCTGGTTTTCATGAGCTGGCTCTTGACAGGAGCCTGTGGTCTCCCTTCAGAGCATGTTTTCATACACACCCTGGGCCCAGAATCACCTTCAGGGGTGGTTGAAGAAGTGAAGGTGTGAGCTTGGTTAACCCTGTCCCAGAACTAGACACACTTGAACACATTTCCTTAGGTCACCAAGCAAATGGGGGTTTCCCATTTCAAACCTGCCTCTTAGTCTAGCAGGCTAGTCGGGTTTTCTTTTTCTCACTATTGAAAGATAACCTTAACATTTTGCTGCTTTAAGAGCCACACTTTCCTTCTTGCTTGAATTACCACCTAAACTGCTTTGCATGCTGCGTGGACAAGCTTTTCTCCCAGCATTGTTGCATGTCTCACACAGTCCATCTCCCTGGCCATACCAGATGGTTAAAGAGGAAGAGAACATGGGCAAAACGATAGGTTTATTGAAGTATAATTGACTTAAAAATACCATATTGGTTCCACGTGTATAATGTAGTAGTTTACTATTTTTATATATTACTAAATGATCACCACACTAAGTCAAATTACCATCTGTCACCAAAAGTTACTGTCATGTTCTTGACTCTATTACCTATATGTACATTATGTCCTCGTGACTTAATCTATTTTACTACTAGAATTATGCACTCTTTAATTCCCTTCACCTGTTTTGCCCCCACCCCCACTCCTCCCCTCTGGTGACCACTGGTTTGTTCTGTTTTTATGCATGTCTCTAATTTGTTGTATGTTCGTTTGTTTTGTTTTTTAGATTCTGAATGTAAGTGAAATCAAAAGTATTTGTCTTTCTCTGTCTGACTTACTTCACTTAGCATAATACCCTCTAGGTCAATCCATGTTGTCACAAATGGAAAAATTTCATTATTTTTTTTGTGTTGAGTAAAATTTCAGTGTTTGTGTATCACACCTTCTTTATCCATTCATGCATCATTGGACACTTAGGTTACTTCCATATCTTGTCTATTGTAGATAATGCTGCAGTGAACACTGGTGATGTGCATATATCTTTTCAAATTACTGTTTTTGTTGTCATCAGATAAATACCCAGAAATAGAACTGTTGGATCACATGGCAGTTCTGTCTTTTTTGAGAAACTGTCATACCATTTTTCCATAGTGGTTGTACCAGTTTATATTCCCTCCAACAGTACACAAAGGCTCCCTTTTCTCTCCATCCTCACCAACACTTATGTTTTGTCTTTTTGGTAATAGCCATTCTCATATATGTGACGTGATATATATCACTGTGGTTTTGATTTGCATTTCTGTAATGATTAGTGATGTTGACTATCTTCCCATGTGCCTCTTGGATATCTATATATCTTCTTTGGCAAAATGTCTAGTCTGGTTTTTTAGCCATATTTTAATCAGATTTTTTGGGTTTTGATAATGAGTTGTATGAATTATCTATATATTTTTATGTTAATCTCTTATCAGACATAACATTTGCAAATATCTTTTGCTGTTTAGTAGGTTGCCTGGTCAATTTGTTAATAGTTTTCTTTGTTATTAAAAAGCTTTTTATTTTGATATAGTCCCATTTGTTTGTTTTTGTTACCCTTGGTTAAAAAATATTGCTAAGACTGATGCCAAAAAGCTTTACTACGTATGTTTTCTTCTAGGAGCTTTATGGTTTCAGGTCTTACATTTAAGTCTTTAATCCATTTTGAGGGTTTCTTTTTGTTTTTTTTGTTTTTTTTTTGTATATGGTCTAGTATATGAAAGTGGTCTAGTTTTATTCTTTGGCATGTAGCTGTCCAGTTTTCCTAGCATCATTCATTGAAGAGACTGTCTTTCCCCCATTGTATATTCTTGCCACTTTTGTTGTAGACGAATTGACCATATAAATGTGGGTTTATTTCTGAGCTCTCTATTCTGTTCCGTTGAGCTATGCGTCTGCTTTTGTTCCAGTAACATACTGTTTTGATTAGTGTAGCTTTGTAATTTAGTTTGAAACCAGGGAGTGTGATATCTCCAGCTTTCTTTTTCAAGATTACTTTGGTCAACTGGGCTCTTTTGTGAGTCCATACATACTTTTAAGATTATATGTTCTAGTTCAGTGGAAAATGCCATGAATATTTTGGTAGAGATTGCCATGAATAGGTAAGCTTTTTGGCTAGTATGGACACTTCAACAATTTTAATTCTTCTAATCTCTGAGCATGGACTATCTTTCCACTTATTTGTGTCATCTTTAATTTCTCTCCTCACTGTCATACTTTTTAGAGTATAGATCTTTCACCTTCTTGGTTAAATTTATTCTTCAGTATTTTATTATTTTAATGTAATTATAAGTGGAATTTTTTTCTTATTTTCTGATACATCATTTTTAGCATATAGAAACACTATAGACTTCTGTATACTTCTATTGTATCATGAAACTATACTGAATTCACATATTCTAAAGTTTTCTTGGTGGAGAGTTTAGGGTTTTTATATAGTATCATGTCATCTGTAATATTACATTGAATAAAAGTGGGGAGAGTGGGCATCCTTGTCTTATTCCTGATATTACTGGGATGATCATATGATTTTAATTGTTCATTTTTGTTCATGTCATATATCATGTTAATTGATTTCTGGATGTTAAATCATCCTTGCATGCTTCGATAAATCCGGCTTGATCATGGTGTATGATCCTTTTTTAAATGTATTGTTGAATTCAATTTGCTAGTTTTCACTTGAGGATTTTTGCATCTGTATGTGTCAGGGATATTGGCTTGTAATTCTTTTAGTGTCTTAGTCTGGTTTTTAGAGAAGGCAATGACAACCCACTCCAGTACTCTTGCCTGGAAAATCCCATGGGTGGAGGAGCCTGGTAGGCTGCAGTCCATGGGGTCGCTAAGAGTCAGACAGGACTGAGCGAATTCTCTTTCACTTTTCACTTTCATGCATCGGAGAAGGAAATGGCAACCCACTCCAGTGTTCTTGCCTGGAGAATCCCAGGGACGGGGGAGCCTGGTGGGCTGCCATCTATGGGGTCGCACAGAGTCAGACACGACTGAAGCGACTTAGCAGTAGCAGTAGTCTGGTTTTAGTATCAGGGGAATGCTGGCCTTGTAGAATGAGTTTAGAAGCATTCTTTCCTCTCAGCTGTTTGGAATAGTTTGAGAATAGATACTAACTCTTCTAAATGTTTGGTAGAGTTTACTTGTAAAGCTATTTGGTCCTGGACTTTGGTTTTGTGGGTGTTTTTTGATTACTGGTTACTAGTAATTGGTCTTTTCGTTTTTCTGTTTCTTCCTGATTCAGTCTTGGGAGACAGAATGTTTCTAGGAATTTATCCATTTCTTCTATGTTGTCTGATTTGTTGGCACATAGTTATTTGTAGTAATCTTATTATTCTTTGATATCAGTTTTAATTTCTCTTTTTTTTTTCTGATTTTATTTATTTGGTCCTCCCCAATGAGTCTGGCTAACAGTTTTTTATTTTTAAAAAGTCTTTTCAAAACCCATCTCCTTTATTGATCTTTTCTGTTGCTTGACAGTTAGCAGCTTTTATGATGAAGCTGACTTGGAGAGAGCCTGACTGAGATAAACAGGACAGCCCAGTTGGCCTCATTTATGTCAGGATGTATTAATTGATTGAGCACCTGTGCTAACAAAGCACTAACTTATCCAAGATGGTGATGATTTCTTTCTTTTAGGAGGTGGTAGGAGAGAGTGTTGGCACAATAGGTAAAAGTCATTTTATTCATGATCTTGAGCAAGTGTGCCAGACCTCAGGTATACAAGGCCTCCATCTACAAAACTAAAAAAAAATTTTTTTTTGCAATTAAAAAAAAGCACATACATACATACACACAATGTAGTTAAGGAAAACAGGATAGCCAGCAATACCTTAACTGAAAGGAAAACAGGATAGCCAGTAGTATCTTTAACTGTTGTTCTCTCTAGGGGTTGTGTTTTCTTCTCTTGCTTTCTTTATTTTTATAAAATGACCATGTGTGCTATTTACAAACTTATAACTACTTTTAATGAATGGAGCAGACTTTGATTCTGAGCCTCTTTTAATTTTGAAGACATCTATGATTTTATGCACAAGACTTGGTAAAACAGGACAGGACAGTCAATCTTTGGGTATTCTGACACAGAATCCCTTTTCTCAGCTTCTGCTTCCCATCTTTCGAACACTTATCTTGCTCATTTGGATTTCTACGTGAGAATGGGGATCAGAGAGAAAGGAGAATATACAGTAGAATATACCTTAGCAATGCTTGAGATAAGGGTAAAACTAACCCAAGAAGCTTTGGTCTTTTCCCCTAACTAGTATTACTAATAACTTTTAACTATATCAGTTTTTTTCCTGACTTCCTTAGGCATTAGTTCATTGTTTATGAGCTTTATTGTTATGATATAACTTTTTTAAATTAAAAAAAAAAAACAACAACAGACTAGTCTGAAAGTTATGGTGGCAAGACAGGTGTGAAGCTGGAATGTGGATGTAGGTTTTTTGGCTAGTGACCTGAGCTGCTGAGTTGTGACAACAGCTAACCCTACCTGCAGCAGAGACGTCCCTCTGGTGTCAGCCAGGACTTGTGAGGCTGTCCCATCTGAAGGTCCACGTCTCAGAGAGTCATCCTTCCTGGAGCAAGAGAGAAGAAATCCAGCTCCACCCACTAGAAGTCCAACACAAGCCTCCCTAACCAAGAAACCTTGACAACCCACTGATACACCCCCACCCACAGTGAGGAAATTCCATAGTAAAGAGAACTCCACAAATTCCCAGAATATAGAAAGGCCACCCCAAACACAGCAATATAACCAAGATGAAGAGACAGAGGAGCACTCAGTAGGTAAAGGAACAGGAGAAATGCCCACCAAACCAAACAAAGGAGGAAGAGATAGGAAATCTACCTGAGAAAGAATTCCGAACATTGATAGTGAAAATGATTCAAAATCTTGAAATAAAAATGGAATCACAGATAAATAGCCTGGAGACAAGGATTGAGAAAATGCAAGAAAGTTTTAACAAGGACCTAGAAGAAATAAAAAAGAGTCAGTACATAATGAATAAGCAATAAATGAGCTCAGAAACACTCTGGAGGCAACAAATAGTAGAATAACGGAGGCAGAAGATAAGATGTGTATAAGAGACAGCGACTGAAGCGACTTAGCAGTAGCAGTAGTCTGGTTTTAGTATCAGGGGAATGCTGGCCTTGTAGAATGAGTTTAGAAGCATTCTTTCCTCTCAGTTGTTTGGAATAGTTTGAGAATAGATACTAACTCTTCTAAATGTTTGGTAGAGTTTACTTGTAAAGCTATTTGGTCCTGGACTTTGGTTTTGTGGGTGTTTTTTGATTACTGGTTACTAGTAATTGGTCTTTTCGTTTTTCTGTTTCTTCCTGATTCAGTCTTGGGAGACAGAATGTTTCTAGGAATTTATCCATTTCTTCTATGTTGTCTGATTTGTTGGCACATAGTTATTTGTAGTAATCTTATTATTCTTTGATATCAGTTTTAATTTCTCTTTTTTTTTTCTGATTTTATTTATTTGGTCCTCCCCAATGAGTCTGGCTAACAGTTTTTTATTTTTAAAAAGTCTTTTCAAAACCCATCTCCTTTATTGATCTTTTCTGTTGCTTGACAGTTAGCAGCTTTTATGATGAAGCTGACTTGGAGAGAGCCTGACTGAGATAAACAGGACAGCCCAGTTGGCCTCATTTATGTCAGGATGTATTAATTGATTGAGCACCTGTGCTAACAAAGCACTAACTTATCCAAGATGGTGATGATTTCTTTCTTTTAGGAGGTGGTAGGAGAGAGTGTTGGCACAATAGGTAAAAGTCATTTTATTCATGATCTTGAGCAAGTGTGCCAGACCTCAGGTATACAAGGCCTCCATCTACAAAACTAAAAAAAAATTTTTTTTTGCAATTAAAAAAAAGCACATACATACATACACACAATGTAGTTAAGGAAAACAGGATAGCCAGCAATACCTTAACTGAAAGGAAAACAGGATAGCCAGTAGTATCTTTAACTGTTGTTCTCTCTAGGGGTTGTGTTTTCTTCTCTTGCTTTCTTTATTTTTATAAAATGACCATGTGTGCTATTTACAAACTTATAACTACTTTTAATGAATGGAGCAGACTTTGATTCTGAGCCTCTTTTAATTTTGAAGACATCTATGATTTTATGCACAAGACTTGGTAAAACAGGACAGGACAGTCAATCTTTGGGTATTCTGACACAGAATCCCTTTTCTCAGCTTCTGCTTCCCATCTTTCGAACACTTATCTTGCTCATTTGGATTTCTACGTGAGAATGGGGATCAGAGAGAAAGGAGAATATACAGTAGAATATACCTTAGCAATGCTTGAGATAAGGGTAAAACTAACCCAAGAAGCTTTGGNTTTTTTTTTTTTTTACTGAATAGGTCCCAAATCCAAAAGCCGAGAACGCTCCACTTCTGTCCCCAGCCCCCATGTTCTTCTCAGACACAACCAACTTTGTCAGTTTCTTTGAGTTTCCTTCTGAAAATATTATGTACAGACCCATAAATACATGTATATTCTGTGATCCTGTTTTATAGAAATACACACTGTGTTCAGCATTTCACAGGGGATCTTGGAGGTGATTCTATATGAGCACGTATCAAGCTTTCCTCATTTTTATACAGCTGCATTGCATTCCTGTGTATGGGTGATACTGTATATACAAAGCACCTAGTAAGTGCCAGGAGCTGCATTAGGTAGTGGGGTTATAGAAACCCTAAAAAGTGCCTGTCTTCATGGGTTTTACAGTCACAGGGAGACAAAGATAAGAACTTTTGCTGTATATTTAATAATGGGAGAAATATATTTTAAAATAGAAAGCCAAATGATTATCAGGAAAGGCTTAAGTGACATCTAATGACAGAGCAGGCATTAACCAGATGGGAGTATGTGGAGGGGTATTTTAAGGGGAGGAAACATGTACAAGGAGTGGACACAAGACATTCTGGGCACTTAGTGATTCAATACGGCAGGGGGTGGGGGGGTCGGTGGGGATGGGGAAGGAGGCTGGCGAGGTCAGATGGGCCCTGGCGGGCTTGCCTTGTCAGCCATGGAGCAGGGCAGGGCTCCAGGCTTGATCGGTTCAGTGGGGAACACGGAAGGGATTCAAGCGTGACTGACATGATCGGGCTGGTGTTTTGGAAAGATCCTGATTGCTGCTGAGTGGAGGAAGATGGATGGGAGGAGAGACCACCTGAGCAGCAGGGAGGCCAGCTGGGTACTCCATCCACCAGCCTGAAGGCCTCGCCACACTCTCTGGCTCAGCAGGGTCATCACAGCCTTTTCTGGACACATTTCCTCTCCTCCCAAATGTAAGAGGGGGCAGAACAGTGGGTTAAAAGAGCCCCCCAGCTCTTGCCATGACTTCAGCCTCTTGCTGAGAAAACTGACTTCTGAGTTCTCCCCCAGCTCCTCCCCGCTCCACCTCTCCTCCCAGCATCTCTTCCTACCTGGATGCTTTAATGCAGGCTGTGTGCTCTCTCTGCCACTAGACTCTGCTGGCCCTCACTGCTTTTCAAGTATGTCCGTGCTCGGCACCTGGGAATCACTCAGTTAGCTCCTTTTCAAGCGGGTGAAGGTGGTCAACAGTACAGTGATGGCTGGCATAACTAGACGTGTGGTGGCGAGCACTTTGCAGCCCATACAGGTGTCAATTATAATGCTGTACCCCTGAAACTTAGGTAATTAAAAGAAAAACAGCTCCTCCACCTCCCTCCTCCAAACTTGCAGGAGAATTCCCATTCTCCAGGGAACTGTCACTCTCTCTTGGCTGAGTTTTCAACCATTTCTTGGGTTCCCACTTCTGTTTGGGTTTCCCTGGCTCCCCAGCTGATGTCTCAGCCAAAGGATGCCCAACTTGGTGACCTCCCCACCAGACAGGAATGGGTGCCGCTCCCATTAGGCCAGAACTGGGTTTCCGAGTCTGGGGGTGCTCCCTTCCTCTCCCCTCTAGTCCCCCCAGCCTCAGTTGGATCCAGCTGGCCGTTTCTCAGGAAGCCCCTGCAGAAACCTCCCACCTCAGACTTCTTCCTCCCTCTCCTTCCATCCACTTGTGCTCTTCACTTTGCTTTTATGCCCTGGAAGACCGACCTCCAGATTTGTATCTTTTGGGCTGTTTGGCTCTCTGGCTTCTCGTTGGGCTTGGTTGATGGGAGGCACTAGCAATAGATCTGAGAGCAGCGGGAGAGAAAGGCCAGGGTATTTAGCACCTCTCTCTCCCTGTTGGGTTGCTGTTTGGGCTGGCTGTATTTCCTCACCAAGGGCATGGATTGCAGCACCTGCTGGGTGGGCTGCCAGCTCCGATATCTACAGCCCCCCTCCCTATTCCCCTTCAAGCCTGGAATAGTAACTAGCCCGGGGTGCTTCCTCATCTCTTATTAGTTTACCTTAAAGCTGCCCATACCTCTGTAAATAGTCCATTTATATGCCTTGGATGCCCGCCTTCCCACCAGTACCGATGGATGCATACCTTCCCTCCCCAACCCCATCACTATCCCTCCACCCTCCTGCAGGGGTGAGGAAGTCTGTATGTCTCTCCTTGGGCACTGGTGATTCTTCTCTTCCATGTTGGACAAGTTGCTTAAGCTCTCAGTAGTTTTCGGGTGGGTAAGTGGAATGACTGTCAGACTTCATTCCGAGGGCGGTTGTAAGGATTCAATGAGTCCTGGGTCTAGCACAGTGCCTGGGTCGGTAAGTGTTCCGTGCTTTTCCCTTCAGGAAGTGGCTTGCTTTCCACATCCCTCTTCACCTGACCTGGGAGGGTAAGAGCATCTCCTGGTTGGGGGCGGATTCGGGGGTGCTGTGCATTGAAGAGAGGGGGTAGTTAGGGGCTGGAGGTAGTGCTCCTGATGAAAAATCCTGTCCCCAAACCATATGTGTGACGGTTCTGCTGGAGAGGGCTGCTCAGTGCTTCATTTGCCTTTTAAATAGAGAGTGGGATGGGCCTGGGGTTGGGGGGAGCGGGTGGGCGGTCTGCTTGTTACCGGAGGACCAGATGAGGCGGGTCCCCTCCCCAGGCCCACGCCGCCCGCCGTTAGCGCAGGCCGGCTCGGCGCTGCTCTCACTCCATTAGCCTTCAGGAATAAAAAGAACGATTTCTTAAGTCAAGAATAATTATTTCAACCAGCTTTCCTCCTCAGCTTGCTGCTGCGCCGGCTGGACCGCTCGTGCGCTGGCTGACTAAATTAATTTCTATTATTTATATTGGGCTAGAGAGGAGCCACATGCCTGGGGACTAGGGGGCGGAAGCAGGGGGGCGCTGGGACGAGAGGTGGGTGGTAGAGCGACAGGGAAGTGGGGAGACAGCTCAGGGCCGGGGCCGGGGAGGGATAGGAAATGCAGGATCAGAAGAAAAGACAGCGGCTGGACGGGAAGCAGCAGAGGGGGCTGAAGGAGCTGAGGGAAGGCAGGCTGGGTGGGCTCCAGTCCAGGCCCCGAGGACGGGCCCCTGGCTCGGCTCCCTCCACCTGCGGGGGTGGCGGGAGTCTGCCTCTCCAGGAACCTGCCAGCCAGCCGGCCTCCCGGCCCCATCTAGGACATGCACTGGCATATCACCCAGCACTTAGGGCGAAAGCTCTTTGAAGATGGGTCTTGAGACCCATCAGAATGCACAGAAACGTCTCCTCTCTCCCAGGCTCCTGCCAGCCCCAGGCCTGCTCCCTGGGAGGCTCAGAAGGTCTCCCTGAACTTCCTCTGCTGAGAGTCAGAACCACAGGAGGCTTGGAGGAAATGTGCCCCTACCCACCTTCCCCTTTCTCCTGGCCTGCCGTTTCCCCTCACTTTCTTCTCTTCCTACATCTCATTCCCTCTTCCTCTCCCAGATGGAGTTGGGGGTAGTGCCGGCACTGGTCATGCACCTTCCTCTTGGCGGGGGTCCTGGGGGGGATATAGGATGCAGGCACTCCTCCGTCTATACAAAGACTCAGGACTTCTTCCATGTCCCACTCCCTGCAGGATGCAAAGCCAGAATTTACTTGGTTACTCCTCTCTTGGCCTGGCATCTTTTTAAATGAAATATATTTCCCCAGTGGCTCAATGGTAAAGAATCCAGTTGCTGATGCAGGAGACTCAGGAGCTGTGGGTTGGGAAGACACCCTGGAGGAGGAAATGGAAGCCCATTCCTGTATTCTTGCCTGGAAAGTTCCATGGACAGAGGAGCCTGGCCCGGGTACAGTCCATGGGTTCGCAGAGTTGGACACGACTGAGTAGGTGTACACATTACACGTTGAATTATCTACTTATTTATCCATTTTCTTCCTTTTTTAAATGGAGGACAATCTCAAAGATCAGCTCGCTGAGTTTTTATATAGGCACACACATCCCCTTATAACCACCAATCACATGGATCAAGATCGGAAACATTTCCAGCACCCCAGAAGCCCCTTCACTCCCCAATCCCACTTCCGCTGCTACCACTTTGACAGAAGCCCCTTCACTCCACAATCCCACTTCTGCTCCCTACCACTTTGACAGAAGCCCCTTCACTCCACAATCCCACTTTCGCTTGCTACCACTTTGAAGTAACTATTATTGTGACCTCTATCAACGCAGATTAGTTTTGTTTGTTAGTGAAGTTTCTGTAGACAGAATCACGCGGTAGATACCCTTTTGCATCTGGCTTCTTTTGCTCAACGTTACGTCCATGAGTTTGTTCATCTTTGTCGTAGTAGCTCATTATTTTTCGTTGCTGTGGAGCACTCCACTGTTTGAATATATACCATGGTTCTCTCAACTGTTCCCCTCTTGATGGATACCTGGATTGTTTTCAGTTTGGGGCTATAATAAATAAAACATTCTTGTACCTGTTGTGCTCTGCAGATTGAGAGCAGTGTGACCTTAGGCAATTGTGATGCTGTGATTTGTAAGAAATATATATATTTTTTGCCTACAGTTCCTGGCTCACAGGTCTCAAAACCCTTGGAATTTCCTGAATGACATGAGGCGTAAGAACATCTTTTGTTTTAGTATTTGCTCTCTCGTCCTCAGTTCCTTAAATCACTGGAGAGCCATTAAGGTGAAATGGGTGTCTTATTCATAACAAGCCCCTTTTCACCACACCTGGTGTTGCTGTTCAGTCACTAAGCCGTGTCCAACTCTGTGTCCACGTGAACCGCAGCATTCCCTGGCCTGCATTATCTCCCAGAGTTTGCTCAAACTCAAGTCCACTGAGTTGGTGATGTCATCCAACCATCTTATCCTCTGTTGCCCCCTTCTCCTCTCGCCTTCAATCCTTCTCAGCATCAGGGTCTTTCCCAATGAGAGTCAGCTCTTCGCATCAGCTGGCCAAAATTTTGGAGCTTCAGTATCAGTCCTTCCAATGAATACGCAGGGTTGATCAAAATGAAATGAGTGCATTACTCATAACAAGCCCTTTCCTACCACACCTGAATTTATGTTAATACGGTGACTTTGGAAAGCCCCTGAGCACAGGGCTGGTTGCCAGAGGCGCCAACCACCTGAATAAAGTGTTGGAACACTGCAGAGTGGGGAGGGGCTGGAAGTTGAGTCAATGGCCAGTCATTTAGTCAATCATGCCTTGATAATGAATCCTCCATAAAACCCCCCAAAACAATGGGGTTCAGAGACCTTCCAGGTTGGGAAACAGAAAGCTTCTTGGTGCCATTGCGCTGGGCCCCGAACTCCATGAGGACATGAGTTCTTTGGTTTGGGATCTCACCCTGTGTATCTCTTCATCTGGCTATTGGCTTGTATCCTTTAATATCCTCTGTAATAAGCCAATAGTCTATTGGATAAACGGGTTTCCTGAGTTCTGTGAGCTGCTCTAGCAGACTTGTTGGACCTCCAATCTGTTGGTCAGAAGCACAGTTAACAACCAGGGCTTGTGACTGGCATCTGAAGCTGGGGGCAGCAGCTTTGTGACACTGAGCCTTCAGCCCCCGGGATCTGATGCTGTTTCTGAGTAGATGGTGTCAGAACTGAGTTGGATTGTAGGACACCGGCTGGTGACACAGAGAGCTACCTAGTGGGACGTGGAGAACCCCCTCCCCCCACCACTCTACCCGCATATTGGAATTGGTGCAGAATCTTTGAGCAAGTTACCTGACTTCTCTGAGCCCCAATTTCCTCATCTCTAAAATGAGGAGGAAGGATGTTAACTATCCTATTAGAGATCATGAAGATTAAACAACACATGCAGAGTGTCCAATGCAGTGCCTGGCACACAATAGGTGCTTAATAAATGCCATTTCCTCTATCTTGAAATTTGTTGGGATCTGGAAAGGGAGATTGCAGTATAATTCCCAGCCTGGGATCCTGAGGTCAGAAAGCTATCTCCATAGCAACCAGCATTACAGCAAATAATGACAACACCGATGACTATTTGTTGAGCACTCAAGCAGCTGATGCTTTGCTGTCATGGCTTTTACTGTCATTTCTACTATTATCTATGGCTGTCTCATGAGACCTAGTTCTCTGTGGCCTCTCAGTCTTCTCAAAGCACCAGGAATGATTCCCATTTTACAGATGGGGAAACTGAGTCTCAGAATAATTGAAAAGACTTGCTCCAAATCACTCATCCGTCTGGCCTGAGAGTAAAGACACGTCTCTTTCACTTTCTGTGCCTCTCGAAGCTGGCAGAGGGTCTGGCTGAGGATGAGTGCTCCTGTTTGTTGAATAGACTGAAAAGGAAATGCCTCCTGTGCCCAGCCCTTCCTCCTGGGCAGTCATTTTCTAGGGAATTATGACTGCCTCTCTGTGCATATGGTTTCTCCCCTAGAGAAACTTCTTGTGCCTACACCACTATGCAACAGTACTTCCTCGGTGGTCCAGCAGTTAAAGAATCCACCTTTTAATGCAGGGGATGTGGGTTGGATAGCCTGTTTTGAAAGTGAACAGGGTCGCCTCATTTACTCTTGCCTTGCATAGGGGAGAACTCAGTGTTTGGGCTAAGAGACTCCCAGGGATCGGTCCTAAGGAGGTCAGTGATCTGCCTGCTCTCCAAAGCCCATAGAGAAGGAGCTGCCTTTCCTGAGGAAGGGGAAGGAAGAGAGACCCGAGGCTGGGGTCACAGTGCTGGAAGGCTGGACGCCTGCCTCCAGCCGGTCTTGCCCCATGGCCTGGCTGGCCTTGGGCAAGCCTCATGTCCTCTCTGGACCTTGCTTACCTAGTCTAGGACAGGTCAGGATGAATGCAAATCCTTTTTAGCTGCAATGTGTATTTTGGAAGAGAGGGAGGGGCAGTGACACTTGATTTCAGAGAATTTGATGATTGGGGGGAGGGAGTGGGGTAGTGGAGGCTTCCACAGTCCACTCAGGGCCCTGGGCCTTAGAGGTTCCATGGAGCTTTCTTCCCCTCCTGCAGCCATTGGGAGGAGAGGCTGCTAATTGCAGGGTGGAGGGCCACTAATGAGCCCGCTAAGGACCTCGGAGGTGGCTCTGATGGCGCTGAAGGGCTTCCCTGAGTTTCCTTAAAAGCCCTGGTGGCAGTGAGGCCTCCATTAGCGGGAGGATTAATCACCAGGCAGGTCTCGGCCACCCCCTTCCAAGGTGCCCCCAGCTGCTCCCAGCCGCCCCTGCCGTGCTCTGGGGCCTAAGAGATGCCCCCGCTCACGGCCTGTGCTAGCTGATCCCCGACAAGAGAGCAGGGCAGGGAGACGGGAGTCTGAGGGGCCGGGCTTGGGGAACACAGGGGACACAGGGATGAGGGGAATGGAGACTCGAGAAACAGGGACAGGCGCCTCTGGGAGCGATTGCAGGTTATGACAGACCCCTGGAGAATGCAAATGATATGCAAAATATGCAAACGATTAGTGATTAGTCCTGGGTCAACAGCTTGGGTCGTTTGAGGAAGAAGTTCTGAGCCTCTGATTGGACCCAGGGGAGGGTCAGGCAGAGTGGCCTTGGTGGGCCCACCAGACCAGGACCTCTGACGCCTCAGTTCACTAGCCCGCCTGGGTACGCTCCTGTGCCACCCCCTGGGGCAGGGAGGGGTTCAGGTGGCCAGAGGCTCAGAAATCCCCGTTCACCCCACAGACTGCCCACTCTCTCAGAGTCCAGGTCAAACCTTGCCATTCACTTTCCGGGCCCGTGAGGTGTGTGACGCGTGAACGTCTCTTCTCCCCTGCCCCTCTGAGTTCGCGCTGCCCTTTCCCNCATTACTTTACTAGCATGTGAGATGGTTGCAATTGTGTGGTAGTTTGAGCATTCTTTGGTATTGCCTTCTTTGGGATTGGAATGAAAACTGACCTTTTCCAGTCCTGTGGCCACTGCTGAGTTTTCCAAATGTGCTGGCATCTTGAGTGCAGCACTTTCACAGCATCATCTTTGAGGATCTGAAGTAGCTCAACTGGAATTCCATCACCTCCACTAGCTTTGTTCATAGTGATGCTTTCTAAGGCCCACTTGACTTCACATTCCAAGATGTCTGGCTCTAGATGAGTGATCACATCATCATGATTATCTGGGTCGTGAAGATCTTTTTTGTACAGTTCTTCCGTGTATTCTTGCCACCTCTTCTTAATATCTTCTGCCTCTGTTAGGTCCATACCATTTCTGTCCTTTATTGAGCCCATCTTTGCATGAAAAGTTCCCTTGGTATCTCTAATTTTCTTGAAGAGATCTCTAGTCTTTCCCATTCTGTTCTTTCCCTCTATTTCTTTGCATTGATTGGGAATATAAAGATATATACATATGTTGAAATCTTGCATGTTTAAAAATGTCTTTATTCTACCCTCCCATTGATGGATAGTTTTCCTGGGCATGCAATTTGTTATAGAAAACCATGTCCCTCAGAATTTAGAATGCATCAATTCATTGTCTTCCAGCTTCTACTGGTAGGGTTGAAAATCTGAGTCCATTCTGATTCCCTTTCTTTGCAAGTGACCTATTTTTTCTCTCTGAAAGTTTTTAGGATTTCTTTTTTAAGCACTGATGTTTTGACATTTCACAATGGGGTGGTTTTTTAAGGGTCTTTCTGTTCATTGTTCTGGATGATTTCAAGCATGTATTTTAGTTCTAGAAAAGTTTCTTGCATTATATCTTGGTTTCTTTTTCCCACTCCATACGCTCTGTTTTTCTTTTTCCAATACTCCTAATAGTCATACATTGGATCTTATAAGCTAATTTGTGAATTTTCTTAAATTTTCTCTCCCACTTTCTCATTCTTTCTCTTTTTCTCTACTTTGTATGAGATTTCCACAACTTCATTTTTTAATTTTTATATTAAATTTAAGTAGTTATTCTTTTAAATTATTAAAAAAATTTTAAGACCACTTGTTTTCTGAATGATTCTTTTTATAGCATTTTATTTTTATTTCATGGATACAACATACTCTTATCTCTCTGGAATTGTTTTTATATATTTTTAAATTAAGTTTTCATCTGTTTCCTGGTTTCTGTTTCCTCAGATTTCTATTTCTCTGCTTTTCTGTTTGGTCTCTATCTTTCAGGTTAGAGACTTTTTGTACACATGTGCTGATCCCTGTGGTCTGTTCATATTTAATAGTGGGTTACTAGGAAATCATTTGACAGCTCCATGGGAAAGCTATCAACTACTGGGCCTCCTGGAAGGATGATCAGGTGGGGACCTAGCTGCTTCATAGATAGAAGCCCAGTGTCAGTATCAGTATAGACAGACTTTTCTCTTGAGCCAGTCAGTGAATTTCTCTAGATTTCCAATCTTCCCTCTGGAGGTATAAACCTGACTGCCAGGATCCTGACACCTGAATAGGGGAGCAATGGAAAGCTATCAACTACTGGGCCTCCTGGAAGGATGATCAGGTGGGGACCTAGCTGCTTCATAGATAGAAGCCCAGTGTCAGTATCAGTATAGACAGACTTTTCTCTTGAGCCAGTCAGTGAATTTCTCTAGATTTCCAATCTTCCCTCTGGAGGTATAAACCTGACTGCCAGGATCCTGACACCTGAATAGGGGAGCAAGAGTTCCCCTGTTCAGAATATAGACTTTCATTTATCATCTTTTCCAGCAAAATACCTGTAGTGAGTTATTTGATGGCTCTTCTAAAAGACATCCGTGTCATAATTCCTAGAAACAGTTAATGTGAATGTGTTTGGAAAGAAGGACTTCAGAGATGTAATTAAGTTAAGAATCTTCAAATAAGGTCATCCCGGACTATTAAGGTGGGCTCTAAATCCAATGACAAGAGTCCTATAAGTGACATGCAAAGGAGGGACACCCAGAAGCCCATGTGAAGATGGAAGAGATTGGAGTGATGCAGCCACAAGCCAAGGGACACCTGGAGTCTCCAGAAACTCAAAGAGGCAAGAAGGATTCTCCCCTAGAGCTTTGGGAGGGAATATAGTCCTGCTAACATCTTGATTTCATACTTCTGGCCTACAGAGCCATGAGAGAATACATTTCTATTGTTTGAAGACACCAAGTATTGTTTCTGTTGTTTCTGGAAATTCATTATGGCAGCCCTAGGAAACTTACCCAGCTGGCCTGTTATTCCTGAAACCAGAGGCCTTGTCTTTCAGCCTTTCCTGGGAATATGCTGCCAGTCTTCTGCTGGAGTGGAATCAGTATTAACTAAGGTCTGAAAGGAGACTTGAAGATCTAATTGGTCCTACTAGAGACTTTTCAAACTACTCTTCCACTTTTCAGCCTCACTCCTTACTCCTACCTTCAGTGGTATTTGGCATCTTTAATGCTCAAACCTTGCTTAGGTTCTGTGGTGTGAATCATCTAGTTTCTTTTCTTTTTTAATTGGGGTATGGTTGCTTTGAGGGGCTTCCTAGGTAGCTCCGTGGTAAATTATCTGCCTGCCAATGCAGGAGATGTGGGTTCAATCCCTGGGTTGGGAAGATCCCCTAGAGAAGGAAATGGCAACCCACTGCAGAATTCTTGCCTGGGAAATCCCATGGACAGAGGAGCCTGGCGGGCTACGGTCCATGGGGTCCCAAAGAGCTGGACACGACTTAGCAACTACACAACATAGTTGCTTTGCATTGTTGTGTGAGTTTCTGTTGTACAATGAAGTGAGTCAGCTATATGTATACATACATGCCCTCCCTCTGGGACCTCTCTCCCTGCATCCCACCCATCTAGGTAACTACAGAGAGACCAAGCTGAGCTCCCTGTGCCATATAAGTTTCTGCTGATTATCTATTTTACAACCCAATTAAAAAATGGGCAGAAGATCTAGATGGACATTTCTCCAAAGAAGACATACATATGGCTAACCAGTCTCACTTACTTTCTTGCAACCAGTGAAGTTGCTCAGTCGTGTCCAACTCTTTGGGATTCCATGGACTGTAGCCTACCAGGCTCCTCCATCCATGGAATTTTCCAGGCAAGAGTACTGGAGTGGGTTGCCATTTCCTTCTCCAGGGGATCTTCCTGACTCAGGTCTCCTGCATTGCAGGCAGACACTTTACTGTCTGACCTACCAGGGAAGCCCCAGAAACAGACAAGTGAAAGTCTCTCAGTTGTGTCCAACTCTTAGAGACCCCATGGACCCTATAGTACCTGTCTCTTATACACATCTCCCCCCCAGCCTCAATCCTCCCTGCCTGCTGGCGGGCTGGAAGGTTGACTATCTCCGCAGCCCCGAGGGGGGGATCAGGTGTGTGGTGGTTTAGGGCCCACCTCCTCCCTGGGGCCCAGGAGGAATCAGAGGACTTCTCTTCCTTGTTTGACTCAGCAACCTGAGCCCCCATCTCTTAAAACTGGAGCTGAGAAATGCATCTCTGGGAAAGGACTCGCAGAACTTGGCTGGATTCTGGGCCGCCCGAGGCCCAGGTTGTTTGGCTGGGCTGGGCCTGAGGCAGGGAGGGGTGGGCAAGAAGGAAAAAAGAGTGTTGGATTAGGTTGCCTCACTCAGCGCAGGCATAAAATTTAAGGAGACTCTCCAAATATTTTCACGCAATATATTAAAAAATCAGAATTAATGCAAAACAAAATCCATCATCGTGCTATGCAAAAGAACGTGCCCCACACTGCCCTCCCCTCCACGCCCCCCACAGAGGTCTGTGTGCTAATTTTCAGAA
Source organism: Oreotragus oreotragus (assembly GCA_006410675.1). Lineage (NCBI taxonomy): Eukaryota > Metazoa > Chordata > Mammalia > Artiodactyla > Bovidae > Oreotragus > Oreotragus oreotragus. Next base: position 115,776 of record SJYX01019547.1, read on the forward strand.
CCTGTGACTATGTCAAGTTATATGGCAAAGGGAAATTACACGGTTGCAAATAGAATTAAGAATGTTAATCAGCTGACCTCAAGATAGGGGGAGTATCCTGCATTGTCCAGGTGGGACCAATGTAGTCACACAAGTCCTTGAAAGTGGAAAAGAGGCAGAAGAGCCAGAATCAGGGAGGGAAATGTAGTGACAGATGCAGGGTCAGACTGATGTGATATGATGTACTGTGATGTACTGAGATGTGATGAGGATTCTGCTGGCTTTGAAGACAGAATGGGGCTATGAGCCATGGAGTGCAGGCAGCCTCTAACACCTGGAAAAGGCAAGAAAACAGATCCTCCCCTGGAGCCTCTAGAAAGGAATGAAGTCTTGCTGACACCTTGGTGTTAGCTCAGTGAGACTACTGTCAGACTCTGTCCTACAGAAATATAAAATAATAAATTTGCTGTTTTAAGCCACTAAGTTTTGTGGCATCTTGATATAGCAGCAATAGGAAACTAATACCATCAGCCAAATATCAATGTTTTAAGTAAAAGCAGGATCAGAAGACTCAAGGCTCCTGTTCAGTTCAGTGCAGTTGAGTCACTCAGTCGTGTCCGACTCTTTGCGACCCCATAAATCTCAGCACGCCAGGCCTCCCTGTTCATCACCATCTCTCGGAGTTCACTCAGACTCACGTCCATCGAGTCCATGATGCCATCCAGCCATCTCATTCTCGGTCGTCCCCTTCTCCTCCTGCCCTCGATCCCTCCCAGCATCAGAGTCTTTTCCAATGAGTCAACTCTTCGCATGAGGTGGCCAAAGTACTGGAGTTTCAGCTTCAGCATCTGGGCCATCCTTAAGAGCCACCCAGGGGAACCCCGAGAGGGCACCCTGTCCACCCCCTGCTCCCACCAGGCCGTGCTGGCCAGTCTGAGCAGGGAGCTCTGCCTCTGGGTCTTTCTTTGGGAAAGTGAGAGGCCCTGAATCCGGTGGGGAGAGAGGCCAGGGGTACGGAGTGGGGTCAACCTGCTCGACCTTCACCCCAGGGTGGGGGCTACCCAGGCCTGAGATCAGTGACACTCGACCCTATAGTCTGATCCTTTTCAGTGGGTAGCAAGCAGGGACCAGGCAATTCTGAGCAGAGGACAGAAGTGGCTGGACCAACCCCTCCTGCCATCCCCATTAAGGTCTACCCCCACCCCCTGACATCCCCATGGGGGGTCTCCCCACAACTTCCGCCGGTTCCTATGCCAGCTGCATCAATTGCTGACTCCAGGAGAAGAGCTGGGGTTCACATCATCCTACGTGGTAATGTTAGGGGAAGGACACTGACTGAAACTGCCCACTCTGGCCAGGAACCATAGTAACCATTTGCGTGATGTATTTTACGACAGAAGGTCCTGGTAAGGAACATGGAACTAATAAGCCACCATCAGCCAGAAGAGTTTGGGAAAGGTCAAAAGGAGATGACACATGTCCTTCCGCCACCCGGAATCCTTCTCACTGGCATCTGTCCTGGCTGAGCAATGTGTGTGCCACCAGGAAGGACCCTGAGTCTTAATGACGGGCCAGAGACAACCTGCAAATCCTACCTCCATGAAACCCAAGACTGCAAGCCGTGTGGCAGAGCAGCTCTCCTGGGCTCCCTTACCCTCCTGCTCTCCACCCAGGAGCCCACCCCAGTCAAGTCTCTTGACTTGTCACCGTGTCTCCTTGGACAACTCATTTCCGGGTGTTAGACAAGAGCCCATTCTTGGGCCCTGGAAGGGCTTCCTGCATCCTGTAACAGTAACACCCAGAGCCAGATGTGTTGCTGTTGGGGGTCACAGTGATGGCATTTGTCCCTCATCGGGCCCAGGGACCCCTTCTTGTTCCCCGTTTCCTCTGTCGCTCTCCCTTCCCTTCCTGGAAGAGAGCTCAGGGAGGTGATGGGGGAGGAACTGGGCGATCTGGGGTCTCAGCCACGTTGGCAGCTAGGACTCCCTGCATGGAGCTCCGTCACCTGCTAAATGGGGGTTGTCTGGCTTGCCTCCTGGGGTTGTGGTGAGGACCAGAGAGAATGTTGAAGGGCTCTGGGGACTCAAAAAATCTATGGAAGGGTAAGGTCTCAGTCTCCCACGAGGACTGCTCTGCAGGCTCACATAGTTGTAGAAGTTAGCCTGTGCTTGTTAAACCTGCCCTTTGCCTTCTGCACCCTGGACTCGGAATTCTGAGAACTCTCTTACACACAGATGCCTCCACTGTTGGCCACTCCCCTCTCCGCCCCCATCTCTGGGACAAAGACCCCCTTTCCTCAGCCTTTTTCTCTCCTCCCAATCCATCCTTCTCCAGAAGTGTCCTCTGTGACTTTGCTAGGAGGCTGAGAATCAGACCCCCACCTCCCAAGGGCCTCTCTAGACATGAGCAGCATCAGCTTTCTAGCGTCCCCGCTCCCGCAGTGACATAGACACCACTGGCCGCCCCTGACCTTCAGGTGGCACCAAGATCCTCTTTCAGCTCTCCTGTCTGCTCC
>SJYX01019547.1:119486-212997 GCA_006410675.1 Oreotragus oreotragus
TGGAATGAAAACTGACCTTTTCCAGTCCTGTGGCCACTGCTGAGTTTTCCAAATTTGCTGGCATATTGAGTGCAGCACTTTCACAGCATCATCTTTCAGGATTTGAAACAGCTCAACTGGAATTCCATCACCTCCACTAGCTTTGTTCATAGTGATGCTTTCTAAGGCCCACTTGACTTCACATTCCAAGATGTCTGGCTCTAGATGAGTGATCACATCATCATGATTATCTGGGTCGTGAAGATCTTTTTTGTACAGTTCTTCCGTGTATTCTTGCCACCTCTTCTTAATATCTTCTGCCTCTGTTAGGTCCATACCATTTCTGTCCTTTATTGAGCCCATCTTTGCATGAAAAGTTCCCTTGGTATCTCTAATTTTCTTGAAGAGATCTCTAGTCTTTCCCATTCTGTTCTTTCCCTCTATTTCTTTGCATTGATTGGGAATATAAAGATATATACATATGTTGAAATCTTGCATGTTTAAAAATGTCTTTATTCTACCCTCCCATTGATGGATAGTTTTCCTGGGCATGCAATTTGTTATAGAAAACCATGTCCCTCAGAATTTAGAATGCATCAGTTCATTGTCTTCCAGCTTCTACTGGTAGGGTTGAAAATCTGAGTCCATTCTGATTCCCTTTCTTTGCAAGTGACCTATTTTTTCTCTCTGAAAGTTTTTAGGATTTCTTTTTTAAGCACTGATGTTTTGACATTTCACAATGGGGTGGTTTTTTAAGGGTCTTTCTGTTCATTGTTCTGGATGATTTCAAGCATGTATTTTAGTTCTAGAAAAGTTTCTTGCATTATATCTTGGTTTCTTTTTCCCACTCCATACGCTCTGTTTTTCTTTTTCCAATACTCCTAATAGTCATACATTGGATCTTATAAGCTAATTTGTGAATTTTCTTAAATTTTCTCTCCCACTTTCTCATTCTTTCTCTTTTTCTCTACTTTGTATGAGATTTCCACAACTTCATTTTTTAATTTTTATATTAAATTTAAGTAGTTATTCTTTTAAATTATTAAAAAAATTTTAAGACCACTTGTTTTCTGAATGATTCTTTTTATAGCATTTTATTTTTATTTCATGGATACAACATACTCTTATCTCTCTGGAATTGTTTTTATATATTTTTAAATTAAGTTTTCATCTGTTTCCTGGTTTCTGTTTCCTCAGATTTCTATTTCTCTGCTTTTCTGTTTGGTCTCTATCTTTCAGGTTAGAGACTTTTTGTACACATGTGCTGATCCCTGTGGTCTGTTCATATTTAATAGTGGGTTACTAGGAAATCATTTGACAGCTCCATGGGAAAGCTATCAACTACTGGGCCTCCTGGAAGGATGATCAGGTGGGGACCTAGCTGCTTCATAGATAGAAGCCCAGTGTCAGTATCAGTATAGACAGACTTTTCTCTTGAGCCAGTCAGTGAATTTCTCTAGATTTCCAATCTTCCCTCTGGAGGTATAAACCTGACTGCCAGGATCCTGACACCTGAATAGGGGAGCAAGAGTTCCCCTGTTCAGAATATAGACTTTCATTTATCATCTTTTCCAGCAAAATACCTGTAGTGAGTTATTTGATGGCTCTTCTAAAAGACATCCGTGTCATAATTCCTAGAAACAGTTAATGTGAATGTGTTTGGAAAGAAGGACTTCAGAGATGTAATTAAGTTAAGAATCTTCAAATAAGGTCATCCCGGACTATTAAGGTGGGCTCTAAATCCAATGACAAGAGTCCTATAAGTGACATGCAAAGGAGGGACACCCAGAAGCCCATGTGAAGATGGAAGAGATTGGAGTGATGCAGCCACAAGCCAAGGGACACCTGGAGTCTCCAGAAACTCAAAGAGGCAAGAAGGATTCTCCCCTAGAGCTTTGGGAGGGAATATAGTCCTGCTAACATCTTGATTTCATACTTCTGGCCTACAGAGCCATGAGAGAATACATTTCTATTGTTTGAAGACACCAAGTATTGTTTCTGTTGTTTCTGGAAATTCATTATGGCAGCCCTAGGAAACTTACCCAGCTGGCCTGTTATTCCTGAAACCAGAGGCCTTGTCTTTCAGCCTTTCCTGGGAATATGCTGCCAGTCTTCTGCTGGAGTGGAATCAGTATTAACTAAGGTCTGAAAGGAGACTTGAAGATCTAATTGGTCCTACTAGAGACTTTTCAAACTACTCTTCCACTTTTCAGCCTCACTCCTTACTCCTACCTTCAGTGGTATTTGGCATCTTTAATGCTCAAACCTTGCTTAGGTTCTGTGGTGTGAATCATCTAGTTTCTTTTCTTTTTTAATTGGGGTATGGTTGCTTTGAGGGGCTTCCTAGGTAGCTCCGTGGTAAATTATCTGCCTGCCAATGCAGGAGATGTGGGTTCAATCCCTGGGTTGGGAAGATCCCCTAGAGAAGGAAATGGCAACCCACTGCAGAATTCTTGCCTGGGAAATCCCATGGACAGAGGAGCCTGGCGGGCTACGGTCCATGGGGTCCCAAAGAGCTGGACACGACTTAGCAACTACACAACATAGTTGCTTTGCATTGTTGTGTGAGTTTCTGTTGTACAATGAAGTGAGTCAGCTATATGTATACATACATGCCCTCCCTCTGGGACCTCTCTCCCTGCATCCCACCCATCTAGGTAACTACAGAGAGACCAAGCTGAGCTCCCTGTGCCATATAAGTTTCTGCTGATTATCTATTTTACAACCCAATTAAAAAATGGGCAGAAGATCTAGATGGACATTTCTCCAAAGAAGACATACATATGGCTAACCAGTCTCACTTACTTTCTTGCAACCAGTGAAGTTGCTCAGTCGTGTCCAACTCTTTGGGATTCCATGGACTGTAGCCTACCAGGCTCCTCCATCCATGGAATTTTCCAGGCAAGAGTACTGGAGTGGGTTGCCATTTCCTTCTCCAGGGGATCTTCCTGACTCAGGTCTCCTGCATTGCAGGCAGACACTTTACTGTCTGACCTACCAGGGAAGCCCCAGAAACAGACAAGTGAAAGTCTCTCAGTTGTGTCCAACTCTTAGAGACCCCATGGACCCTATAGTACAGCACCTTATCATTCCTCAGATCTGGAGGTACAGTACCTTATCATTCCTTGCCCCTCCCCATGAAAGTCACTCAGTCGTGTGTCCAACTCTTTGCGACCTCATGGACTATACAGTCCATGGAATTTTCCAGGCCAGAATACTGGAGTGGGGAGCCTTCCCCTTCTCCAGGGGATCTTCCCAACTCAGGGATCAAACCCAGTTCTCCTGCATTGCGGGCAGATTCTTTACCAGCTGAGCCACAAGGGAAGCCCAAGATTACTGGAATGGGTAGCCTATCCCTTTGCCAACGGATCTTCCCGACCCAGGAATCAAACTGGGGTCTCCTGCATTGCTGGTGGATTCTTTACCAACTGAGCTATGAGGGAAGCCTTCACAGATGGCTAAGAGGCACATAAAAAGATGCTCAACATAACTAATTATTAGAGAAATGCAGATCAAAACTACAATAAGGTATCTCCTCTCACTGGTCAGAAAGTCCATCATAAAAAAGTCTACAAACAATAAAATTTGGAAAGGGTGTGGAGAAAAGGGAATCCTTTTGCACTGTGGGTGGGAATCTAAATTGATATAGCCCCTATGGAAAACAATATGGAGGTTCCTTAAAAAACTAAAAATAGAACTACCATATGACCCAGCAATCCCACTACTGGGCATATACCTTGAGAATCATCTAGCTTCTTGTTGGCATGCTGCTGCTGCTAAGTCGCTTCAGTCGTGTTCAACTCTGTGCGACCCCATAGACCGCAGCCCACCAGGCTCTGCCGTTCCTGGGATTCCCCAGGCAAGAACACTGGAGTGGGTTGCCATTTCTTTCTCTAATGCATGAAAGTGAAAAGTGAAAGTGAAGTCACTCAATCTTGTCGGACTCTTTGCGATCCCATGGACTGCAGCCTACCAGGCTCCTCTGTCCATGGGATTTTCCAGGCAAGAGTACTGGAGTGGGTTGCCATTTCTTTCTCTAATGCATGAAAGTGAAAAGTGAAAGTGAAGTCACTCAATCTTGTCGGACTCTTTGCGATCCCATGGACTGCAGCCTACCAGGCTCCTCTGTCCATGGGATTTTCCAGGCAAGAGTACTGGAGTGGGTTGCCATTTCTTTCTCTAATGCATGAAAGTGAAAAGTGAAAGTGAAGTCACTCAATCTTGTCGGACTCTTTGCGATCCCATGGACTGCAGCCTACCAGGCTCCTCTGTCCATGGGATTTTCCAGGCAAGAGTACTGGAGTGGGTTGCCATTTCTTTCTCTAATGCATGAAAGTGAAAAGTGAAAGTGAAGTCACTCAATCTTGTCGGACTCTTTGCGATCCCATGGACTGCAGCCTACCAGGCTCCTCTGTCCATGGGATTTTCCAGGCAAGAGTACTGGAGTGGGTTGCCATTTCTTTCTCTAATGCATGAAAGTGAAAAGTGAAAGTGAAGTCACTCAATCTTGTCGGACTCTTTGCGATCCCATGGACTGCAGCCTACCAGGCTCCTCTGTCCATGGGATTTTCCAGGCAAGAGTACTGGAGTGGGTTGCCATTTCTTTCTCTAATGCATGAAAGTGAAAAGTGAAAGTGAAGTCACTCAATCTTGTCGGACTCTTTGCGATCCCATGGACTGCAGCCTACCAGGCTCCTCTGTCCATGGGATTTTCCAGGCAAGAGTACTGGAGTGGGTTGCCATTTCTTTCTCTAATGCATGAAAGTGAAAAGTGAAAGTGAAGTCACTCAATCTTGTCGGACTCTTTGCGATCCCATGGACTGCAGCCTACCAGGCTCCTCTGTCCATGGGATTTTCCAGGCAAGAGTACTGGAGTGGGTTGCCATTTCTTTCTCTAATGCATGAAAGTGAAAAGTGAAAGTGAAGTCACTCAATCTTGTCGGACTCTTTGCGATCCCATGGACTGCAGCCTACCAGGCTCCTCTGTCCATGGGATTTTCCAGGCAAGAGTACTGGAGTGGGTTGCCATTTCTTTCTCTAATGCATGAAAGTGGAAAGTGAAAGTGAAGTCGCTCAATCTTGTCGGACTCTTTGCGATCCCATGGACTGCAGCCTACCAGGCTCCTCTGTCCATGGGATTTTCCAGGCAAGAGTACTGGAGTGGGTTGCCATTTCTTTCTCTAATGCATGAAAGTGAAAAGTGAAAGTGAAGTCGCTCAATCTTGTCGGACTCTTTGCGATCCCATGGACTGCAGCCTACCAGGCTCCTCCATCCATGGAATTCTCCAGGCAAGAGCACTGGAGTGGGTTGCCACCCCTTCCAATTTAAGGGCTTACAATGCTGCTTTTGCAGTAAAAGTCCATTACCACCCAGTCACCAGGCTTTCAACTTCCAAAATTTTAATGACATCTCTCATCTGCTATCAGTTCTTCATCCTTTTTCTTTGTGTGGGTTTTGCCTTTAAAAATATCTTTAACTGTCATTTGGCGGTGTTTTAGGAAGAAACAGAGAAAAATGTGTACCTTCAAGTACTTTGTTTAATCTAAAGGTTTATATAATTAACATGATCAGAAGATTCATATTCTTTAATTATTTTAGAGTTTGATAGCTATATGGAAATTCATGCACTCCAGTTTGCCACAGAGCTCACCTCTCCCTGCAGTGCTACACTTAGTTTGATTTGTACATTTATATTTCCCATCTGGCTTCCTCCTGTAGGCATTTACCTCTGCTATCACTGGTTTAGGTAACCTCCAGAGAGATCAGAACTCCAGAGGACCATAGTGAAGGGGGTGGTATTTGATGAGACAATCTCTGCCTAAGTTTCTCCACTTGAAAAATCACTTAAAATCTCTACTTAAAAAACAGGACAGAGGGACTTCCCTGGTGGTCCAATGGTCAAGAATCTGCCTTCTAGCGCAGGGGACACAGGTTTGATCCCTGGTCTGGGAATTAAGACCCCACATGCCTTGGAGCAACTGAGCCTGCCCCCTGCAACTAGAGTCCGTGTACCACAAGGAAAGATCCCGCATGACACAACAAAAATCCTGGATGTTGTAACTAACACAGTCTTAAAAAAAAAAAAAAAAAAACTGGACAGAAAAAGTAGAAAAAAATCAACTGGAAAATTGCAAAAGGAGAGACTTCCCTGGTAGTCCGGTGATTAAGACCTGGAGCTGCCCACTGCAGGGGCCACAGGTTCAATCCCCGGTCAGGGAACTAAGATCCCGTATGCTGCCTGGTGTGGCCAAAAAAAAAACTGAGGCAAGAGAGGAAGGACTGAAGGCTGGCTCACCTTGGGTTGGTTGAATTTCTGAATCCTTGGCTGAATAATCCACTGACCCCTGCCTGGTGTTTATCCCTCTGCCTCAGTTTTTCAATTTGGCTAATACACACATTCTTCTGTGCCCAGTGGAATGAAGTTGGCACGGTGAGATAAGACATAAAAAAACCTCAACAGCCAGAAAAAAAAGAATGAAATTCTATCATTTGCAGCAACATGGATAGACCTAGAGAACAGTATCCTCAGTGAAATCAGTCAGAGAAAGGCAAATGCTGTAAGACATCACTTGTGGAATCTAAAAATGATACAAATGAGTGTGTATGAGAACAGAGGTGGAGTCACAGATCTGGAAAAGAAACTAGTGGTTACCCAAGGGGAAAAAGAAGGGGGAGCAGCAAATTAGGGGGAAAGGGTTAAGAAATACAAACTACTGTGTATAAAATGGATAAGCAACAAGGACGTATTGCATAGCACAGGGATTCATAGCAATTATCTTGCAATAACTTTTAATAGAGTGCAATCTGTAAAAATACGGAATCGCTATGCTGTGCACCTGAAACTAATATAACACTGTAAATCAACCATACTTCAATTTAAAAACAAATACAAAAAAAATCTCAACAGAAGGAAAGCTGGGAGCTTTGGTATTTTCTTTTTATCTGTAGCTTTACAAGTTATCTTGATCAATACTGAATTGCATTGCACAGATAGATGCATCTGTTCCTCCTCATCAGAACTAACTGCCCAGACCCTATTGGCCTAGAACACTGTGTTGGAAAGAGAAATCTTGACACTGTTAGGTAGTTAGAATAGGAAACAGGAGTCCAAAATGGCGGTGGCTAAAAGACAAGGAAGGGAAAAGCCCTCGAAAATAGAACCAAGGAAGGTCAAAGGAAGATCCGAGGACTGGAGTGAGGACCTCAGGTAGAACAAACAGCTCTCCTGGCTAGCCCAGTTTGCACAGGGCAGGCCCAGGGGGAGGAAAAAACATATAAAAGGAGGAGCCAAAGCGGGCTCTCTCTCCCCCCACCAGCCCCTGCACGCTGGGGCATTCTTCTCTTGGAGTCTTTGGGTTGGCATGCCCTCACGCTTCGAGGACGGACTCTCCTGCTATCTTCTAAATAAAATAGAGCTGTAACACTGATTTGTCTAAGAGCTATAACACGGTTTGTCCAAGACCCGAGAGCTGTGACGCGCCGAGGGCTTTAATGTCCGTCGCTCCAAATCTGTGTTGTGATGAGACAGAACCGAGGAGCATACACTCGCCTGACAATACTAAGAGCCAAAGGCTTAGGGGTCCTGTTTTTAGGACTGGTGCTTCCCAGGAACCTCCTTGGTTGGCAGTCCATTGTTTAAGAATCCGAACTTCCAATGCTAGGGGAGTGGGCGGGTTTGATCCCTGGTCAGAGAACTAAGACCCCACACGCCATGTGGCCACAAAGTAAATACATAAATACAGTTTACAAAGATTGGTGTCTCCCAGCTGGAAGACGTGAATACCACACTCTGGGTTTCTTAGCAATTCCCATACCCCTCTGCCTCCAATAATGGAAGGTATAGGGATCTTTCAGCTACAGGAGAGACAGAAAAGCTTTAAGGAGTCTGGGAGGAGCTGGAGATGCACAAGTGGTAGAGGCCAGGGTCTTAGCTGATGACTGGGGGGCTTTGAAGGAGATGCTGAGCAGGTGCAGTGTGGAGACGGGTAGGAAAAGGAGGGAGGGAGGTGGAACTGATTACCATCCCCCAGGGAGAGCCACTGAGCGCTGGTGAAATATCAACCTCTCCTCCTCCTCCCTCGAGCCCCAGGGGCCCCAGCTCCAGATCTTCACACAGCCACGCAGTTCTGCTCAGCCGAGGTCGTTGGTTGCGCTGAGTGTCGTGTGTGCACCCCACAGGCTCTGTGCTCCCAGGAGACTGGGACCCAGGGAAAGCGTGTCCAGTGTTTCCCGCCATACCTGTGCTCTCCAGATCAGCCAGGAGCAGCCACCTCCTCACTACCCAGCAGAGCTGGTGTGCCCTGGCTCCGGTCCAGGCAAGGGGAGCCGGAAAGCAAAATCTAGACATCCCCCAGACCCCTCCACCTCATCCTTTTCTTCCCCCTGCCCTGCCCTGCCCTCTGCCATCCCCTAGGAAGCAGCAGACACAATCAGCAAGTTTCTTTTTTTTTTTTTTTTTTTAAAAAAAGNCCCAGCAGAGCTGGTGTGCCCTGGCTCCGGTCCAGGCAAGGGGAGCCGGAAAGCAAAATCTAGACATCCCCCAGACCCCTCCACCTCATCCTTTTCTTCCCCCTGCCCTGCCCTGCCCTCTGCCATCCCCTAGGAAGCAGCAGACACAATCAGCAAGTTTCTTTTTTTTTTTTTTTTTTAATAAAAAGGCACTTTAGGGCTTTTATGGAGGAGGCTGAGGGCCATTAAGATACAAATTAAATCTTTGTGGGAATGGCCAGAGAGCAGATTCCCTGTGTGAGGACAGCCCCTCACTGGCGCAGCCTCCCTCAGCCCCAGACTTCCACCTGGCCTTGGGCCCCATCTCCCTCCCTCCCACAGGCAGGATTCAAGCGCATTTTAGCCGTGGAAGGAAAATTAATCAGTCTTGGTGTTAAGTAGGTTACAGGGCAGGGCTGGAATGGGGTTGAGGGAGAGGAAAAGAAGCGGACGGGGGAGGAGTGATGGGAGGGGGAGAGGAAGGGGAAGGGGACACTCTGCCTGCCAGACTCTGCCTATTTTACCCTCTCACCACGCGGAGGAGGGAACTGTTTCCCCCCCCAGCCTCCATTTTACAGGTGGGGAAAACTGAGGTTCCCGAGAAGTAACAAGCCCGAGGTCAAGCTGCTAGTGTCAGCTGGGATTTGCCTCTCCTTCTAGAAGGTTGGAGAGAAGGAGAGAGAGGTGCACACGCAGTGTACCCCGCCCTCCATCCCTTCCACCTGGCCCCCCCAAAGCATTTAATCCAGGAGCCAGGAACTCCTCCAGCTGCACTTTCCTGTGACTCGTCATTCTTGAGGGTCCCGCAGAGGGTTGTGATTTATTTGGACCAGGGCACCAGAGCATGTAAATCATCCCATTTATGGGAATGTGTGTGTGTTTTGGAGGGGTGCGGCGAGGGAGGGCCCATTCCAGTCTACCCAGTTTACCTGTTGGGAGCCACGCAAGGCGTTTGGAGGGGTTTGTTAGTTTGGATTTGGACCGAGGGGCAGAGGCGGGGACAGAAGACGCCTTGGGCCAGGCATGCCCTACCCGCGGCGCGGGAGGGGTCTGATTTCTTTTAGGATTGACTGGTTGGATCTCCTTGAAGTCCAAAGGACTCTCAAAAGTCTTCTCCGACACCACAGCTCAAAAGCATCAGTTCTTTGGTGCTCAGCTGAACATCTTCTTTGTAGCAGCCCGCAGCATCAGTCAAAGGGGACTACCCTGGGGGTCCAGTGGTTAAGACTCAGCGCTTCCCTGGGACTGTCTCTTATACACATCTAGATGTGTATAAGAGACAGCCACTGGACCATCAGGGGATGTCCTGAAAGGGCTTATTTAAGTGAAAGGCCCTGAAGCAGAAACGATATCAGCTCCATTGAGAACTCACCTGTGAGCTGTGAGTCCCTAGGGGGCTGGGCATCCCCGTAGGGGTTTAAGGACCCTGACCATCCTCACTCCTGACCTCCATCGTTGCACCCCCAGGTTTCTCTTTTGCTAGCTCAGCATGGCCAGTGCTCTCTATGGTCTGTCTCTTATACACATCTAGATGTGTATAAGAGACAGGTGTGTGTGTTTTGGAGGGGTGCGGCGAGGGAGGGCCCATTCCAGTCTACCCAGTTTACCTGTTGGGAGCCACGCAAGGCGTTTGGAGGGGTTTGTTAGTTTGGATTTGGACCGAGGGGCAGAGGCGGGGACAGAAGACGCCTTGGGCCAGGCATGCCCTACCCGCGGCGCGGGAGGGGGGGGCGGAGCTGGGAACCTGGCGGGGAGACGGTGGGGGAGGGGCTGCCCTCGCGGCGCCGGGCTCCACGTGCCTCCCGACGCTGGTGCTGGGGGGCTGACCTGTCACTCATTCACTCGGCAAATGTTTATTCCTCACCCGCCGTGTCGCTGGTGGGGGGCTAAGTGCTTCCGTTAGAGAGCAGTAAGAATGAGAATAATGCCGTATTTCATCTTCCTAAGAAGCACACTTTCCTCGCAGTTTTGACGTTTCTGAGACCAGGATGCGTCTTACAAGCAGTGAAAGCTACAGTTATTGTCCGCGGCGTTTTAGTTTTCTCAGCAGTACATAAAGTCATGGTGTATCCAAACCATGGCAGCTCAGATTTGATGAAACTGGATGACAGCCACACTTGTACCTCCTCCCTGCCAGCCGCTCTTCCGACCCGTTTACACATATTAACACGTTAGTGCTTCCCAACCACCCTGAAGTAGAAATTATTTCTGTTCCCATTTTAGAGATGAGAAAACCGAAGCACAGGGAGGTGAATTCTCATCTTCCCCCCATGGGCGGCCTTGTAAAGTCCAATGCCAGGCTTGTAAGGACAGCAGAGCTGTGTGCAGGGTTAACAAAGGGACCTCAGACACCTCCCTGGAACCCTCCCACCCAGAGGCGGTGGGAGCCCTCCCCTCTCAGAGCCCCCAAACCTGCTCCCCCGTGTGTGGGGTACAGTGATCAACCACCGAAGCAGCTGCCATTCCTAACAACCCAACAGCTATGGGCTCAGTCCAGGCCTCTGGGTAAGTCTGGATAGGATGGCGAGAGGAGGTGGGGGGCTGAGGGGGGCAGTGGGAAGCCACGAGAAGCTCAGAGCTGGAGGTGCAGTACCTTATCATTCCTCACCCCTCCCCATGAAAGTCGCTCAGTCGTGTCCGACTCTGTGACCTCATGGACTATACAGTCCATAGAATTTTCCAGGCCAGAATACTGGATTGGGGAGCCTTTCCCTTCTCCAAGGGATCTTCCCAACCCAGGGATCAAACCTAGGTCTCCCACATTGCAGGCATATTCTTTACCAGCTGAGCCACAAGGGAAGCCCAAGAATACTGGTGTGGGTAACCTATCCCTTCTCCCTGGGATCTTCCCGACCCAGGAATCAAACCGTGGACTCCTGCATTGCAGGCAGATTCTTTACCAACTGAGCTATCAGGGAAGCCCCTCCCTGGAGTAGACATGGGCATGTCCTAGGATTTGCTTCTCTCTTTTTCCTGGTCTGTCTTAGGCTGGAACAGCACCTGCTGATGGGGAAGATTTAGAGTAGGAGGGGAGAAAGGGAGAGAATTTACTAGAAATCTGCCCCCTCCCCTTATCATCCACACTCCAAAGCAGGCCAAAAGCCACATTAGGAGACAGAGGGCCTGGGGTGCCACCCGCCCCCATCAAACCTGTGTCTCTTTAGGCCTCAGTTTCTCTAACTGGACAATGGGATTAATTCTCCTCAAGAGATCCTCCAGCGGTAGTGTTGCTAATAAATGCTGATCCCCAGGCTTTAACAAAGGCCCCTGTGTCCTCTCACTCCAGAGTATGCACCTGCACCCCAGTTCAGGCCTGTCCCTTCCCCAGCCTGCCCCTGCCAACTGGTGGAAATGAAGACCTCACCTGCCAGGAGGAGCCAGGAGGGGTGCTTGGAACCCTGCCAGCAGCTCCGAGCTGGCGGCTGGCTGTGTTCTCTTCCCGGGGCTGGCAGTAATTAATCAATCAACCCATCCGGAGGCCCAAGGCTGCCCTTGGCAGCATCTCCCGGACACAACACAGTGAATGGAGACAGCAGCAACTTCAGCCTCGGCCACGTGGACCTGGTGTCCGGGTCTGAGAGGGGCCTAGAGGAAGGCAGGGGGTCATTTTCTCAAGCCCTATGTGCTTCATACTTGTTCACTCATTCAACAAACGTTATTAAGCACCTGCTGTGTGTCTTGGGTCAGACAGACTCTCTCAAAGCAAAGCCTGAGACAGGGATTTAGACATGTGGTTCTTCTGAGGGTGTTTGTCAGGAACCCTGTGTAGAGGAGGGAGCCATCAGTCTGCTCCAGCTGTTATAACAGTAAGACGGGGTGGCTTAAAAACAAGGCATTTATCTCTCATGCTTGTGCAAGCTGGGAATCTAAGATCAAAGTGCCAACCGACTCAGTTTTGTTTGTCTGTTTTTGATGTGAACCACTTTAAAAGTCTTGATAGAGTTTGTTACAATATTGCTTTTGTATTATGTTTCAGTTTTTGCCCGCAAGGCATGTGGGATCTTAGCTCCCAGACCAGGGATCAAACCCTCGCCCCCTGCATTGGAAGGCGAAGTGTTAGCCACTGGACTGCCAGGGAAGTCCCTCAATTCAGTTTTGCTGAGGGCCGTCCTCTTGGCTTGCAGACATCTGCCTCTCACTGCGTGCTCTCACAGCCTTTCCTTGGCACACGCTTATGGAAAGAGAGAAGGATTTCTTATAAGGGCACCAACCCCATTATGAGGGTCCCACTCTCATGACCTAATCTATACCTAATTACCTCCCAAAGGGCCACCTTCAAATCCTCTCACACTGGGGATTGGGTCTTCAACATATGAGTCTGAAGGGGTTGGGTAACCTATCCCTTCTCCCTGGGATCTTCCCGACCCAGGAATCAAACCGTGGACTCCTGCATTGCAGGCAGATTCTTTACCAACTGAGCTATCAGGGAAGCCCCTCCCTGGAGTAGACATGGGCATGTCCTAGGATTTGCTTCTCTCTTTTTCCTGGTCTGTCTTAGGCTGGAACAGCACCTGCTGATGGGGAAGATTTAGAGTAGGAGGGGAGAAAGGGAGAGAATTTACTAGAAATCTGCCCCCTCCCCTTATCATCCACACTCCAAAGCAGGCCAAAAGCCACATTAGGAGACAGAGGGCCTGGGGTGCCACCCGCCCCCATCAAACCTGTGTCTCTTTAGGCCTCAGTTTCTCTAACTGGACAATGGGATTAATTCTCCTCAAGAGATCCTCCAGCGGTAGTGTTGCTAATAAATGCTGATCCCCAGGCTTTAACAAAGGCCCCTGTGTCCTCTCACTCCAGAGTATGCACCTGCACCCCAGTTCAGGCCTGTCCCTTCCCCAGCCTGCCCCTGCCAACTGGTGGAAATGAAGACCTCACCTGCCAGGAGGAGCCAGGAGGGGTGCTTGGAACCCTGCCAGCAGCTCCAAGCTGGCGGCTGGCTGTGTTCTCTTCCCGGGGCTGGCAGTAATTAATCAATCAACCCATCCGGAGGCCCAAGGCTGCCCTTGGCAGCATCTCCCGGACACAACACAGTGAATGGAGACAGCAGCAACTTCAGCCTCGGCCACGTGGACCTGGTGTCCGGGTCTGAGAGGGGCCTAGAGGAAGGCAGGGGGTCATTTTCTCAAGCCCTATGTGCTTCATACTTGTTCACTCATTCAACAAACGTTATTAAGCACCTGCTGTGTGTCTTGGGTCAGACAGACTCTCTCAAAGCAAAGCCTGAGACAGGGATTTAGACATGTGGTTCTTCTGAGGGTGTTTGTCAGGAACCCTGTGTAGAGGAGGGAGCCATCAGTCTGCTCCAGCTGTTATAACAGTAAGACGGGGTGGCTTAAAAACAAGGCATTTATCTCTCATGCTTGTGCAAGCTGGGAATCTAAGATCAAAGTGCCAACCGACTCAGTTTTGTTTGTCTGTTTTTGATGTGAACCACTTTAAAAGTCTTGATAGAGTTTGTTACAATATTGCTTTTGTATTATGTTTCAGTTTTTGCCCGCAAGGCATGTGGGATCTTAGCTCCCAGACCAGGGATCAAACCCTCGCCCCCTGCATTGGAAGGCGAAGTGTTAGCCACTGGACTGCCAGGGAAGTCCCTCAATTCAGTTTTGCTGAGGGCCGTCCTCTTGGCTTGCAGACATCTGCCTCTCACTGCGTGCTCTCACAGCCTTTCCTTGGCACACGCTTATGGAAAGAGAGAAGGATTTCTTATAAGGGCACCAACCCCATTATGAGGGTCCCACTCTCATGACCTAATCTATACCTAATTACCTCCCAAAGGGCCACCTTCAAATCCTCTCACACTGGGGATTGGGTCTTCAACATATGAGTCTGAAGGGGGGACACAGCTATTCGGTCTGTAACAGGATTTAAAGACATGGTCTCAGCTTACATCTCACCTTGGTCTGATCGGCAGGGAGCTCTGGAGTATAAATGGCACCGCAGAGTTACCTCTGGCTTTGAGAGGAGGGCCAGCCCTTTTCAGCCCCTTCTCAGACAGTCATTGGCGGTTAGCCAGGGAGCTGGGTAACCTCCAGGACACGGTGTTTCCCATCAGCCTAGGATGAGCCTCCAGCAAAGGGACAGCTGGGATGCATTAGTGGCCAAAGTTGATAGCAGCTCAGGGATGGTGCACCTGCCTGGGTACAGCAGGTTCTACCACACCAGAGGGGCTCGACGTGTGGTCTCCGGACCAGCCGGCGTCATCTGGGAAATAAAACTTGTCACGTCTGGTTCCAGAGACCCCAAAATAGAAGCTCTGGGGATGGGGCCCAGTAAGCTGTGTTGTCAACAGCCCTCCTGACAATCCTGATGCCTACTTACTTTGGAGAACACTGAACTGAGGATATACGATGAGCAATACAGTCACCATCTCAGTGGTCGAGAGACTTAGAGTCCAATGTGTCCAGACCGGCAGGATGCACACGGGTCTGTTTGTGGGTTTGTGCCCCCAGATCTGTGCCTGAGAGCTCAGCTCATTTGACTAGAATTTCCTGACAGTGGTGACACTTGCCACCAACTCCTCACAGACCTCTGTAGCCTAGGACCCCTCCCCTCATTCCATCTCTTCCCTCATCCCCCACTGTGGCACCACTATAAGGGAAGGGCATCATATTCAACCAACACGTTCTGAGTCTCTTCTGGGCTCTCTCTCATAAGCTATTTTATTTGATCCCTCCCTACAGCATCCTGTGTTGTAGGTATTAGCATCTCTGTTTTATAGCTGAGGAAACTGTGGCTAAGAATAACTTGCCTTAAAGCGATACCATTAATAAGGGGATGAGAACTTGCCCTTTCAATTCCAAGCTCAGTGTGTATTCTGCTATAAACAATTTTGGCAGAAGTCAGAACAGCGGTTGCCTTGGGGTGGGGTTAGATATTCGATGGGATGGACAGGGGCCTTCTGTGTTACTGGAAAGGCCGTATTTTTCATTTGGGTGGTGGTGATACCCACATGTGTCTAAGATAAAAGTCACTGACCTGTATACTTGAGATTTATGCATTTTGTTGGATGTAAATTATGCTTCATTTTAAAAAATACAAAAGTAAAAGTCCTAAACAGTCACAAAAAGATAAGTATTATATGATTTCACTTATATGAGGTCAAGGCTATATATTGTTGCCCTACGTATTTAACGTATATGCAGAGTACATCATGTGAAATGCCAGGCTGGATGAAGCACAAGCAGGAGGAAAGACTGCTGGGAGAAATATCAATAACCTCAGATATGCAGATGACACCACCCTTATGGCAGAAAGTGAAGAGGAGCTAAAAAGCCTCTTGATGAAAGTGAAAGAGGAGAGTGAAAAAGCTGACTTAAAACTCATTGAAAAAGCATTCAGAAAACGAAGATCATGGCACTCAGTCCCATCACTTCATGAGAAATAGACAGGGAAACAGTGGAAACAGTGAGAGACTTTATTTTTGGGGCTCCAAAATCACTGCAGATGGTGACTGCAGCCATGAAATTAAAAGATGCTTGCTCCTTGGAAGAAAAGCTATGACAAACCTAGATAACATATTAAAAAGCAGAGACATTACTTTGCTAACAAAGGTCTGTATAGTCAAAACTATGGTTTTTCCAGGAGTCATGCACAGATGTGAGTTGGACCACAAAGAAGGCTGAGTGCCAAAGAATTCGTGATACTTTTGAACTGTGATGTTGGAGAAGACTCTTGAAAGTCCCTTGGACAGCAAGGAGATCCGACCAGTCCATCCTAAAGGAGATCAGTCCTGAATATTCATTGAAAGGACTGATGCTGACGCTGAGGCTCCAATACTTTGGCCACCTGATTCAAAGAGTTGACTCACTGGAAAAGACCCTGATGCTGGAAAAGATTAAAGGTAGGAGGAGAAGGGGGCAACAGAAGATGAGATGCTTGGATGGCATCACCAAGTCAATGGACATGAGTTTGAACAAACTGTGAGAGACAGTGGAGGACAAGGAAGCTTGGCATGCCGCAGTCCGTGGGGTCATAAAGAGTTGGACACGGCTGAGCAACTGAGCAATGAGAAGACTAATTTAACTCAAAGCAATGGAAAATAGGATGGTGGGTACCAGGTGTTGGGGGGAGGGGACAGGAAAAATGTTGAGGAGTGGAGAAAAGAGTTTCAGTTTGGAAAGATGAAGAAGTTCTGGAGATCAGTTGTACAATAATGTGAATATAGTTACCATTACTGAACTGTACACTTAAAAGTAGCCCAGACAGTAAATTTTATATTATGTGTATTTTATCACCATTTAAAAAATATTAAAAATAAAGCTATCAAAATTTGAGGTGCTCTGTGAGGTCAAGAGCCACTTGAGAATTAATGACGGGCCTTGAATAGTACCGGGCAGGGACTGGCCTCCAGAATAAATTGGCTCATACTTGGGAGTCTGGAAATCAGAGAGGGCAAGACTTCCCATCTGATTCCTGAACTCCCTCCTACAGCGTCCCTGTAGATGGTTTCCAGCCTGTGCTTAAACAGTTTCTAGGGACAGGATGTTGGTTCCACCTACACTTAAGACAAAAGTCATGCAAGCTAATGCTGGGTACAGAGAAGATGCAGACACAGAGAAGAATGTCTCCCCTCTTTTTGGAGCTCCACTACAAAGTCCGTACATACGTGTATGAAGCCTGCTCTCTGCCCTGTGGTCCCTGTTTGAGGTCCTAGGGCCAGGGAAGCAACCGTCAGCTTCAAAGGACCGCCCTGCAGGGTTTTGTTTTGGTTCGTTTTTGGCTCCATATCTTTTTCACTTGATTTCTTCTCCACTCTCCTAAAACTTCCAGGGCCAGACATCCAGGACACACTCAGATGGACCCGGCCCCTTTGTTGTTGCCAAATGAGTCAACACAGTGGGTGGCAGGACTAGTCATCCTTGCCCCAGAACAGCTGCCAATAAAGCAACTCACGTGGGAGTGACTGTGAATCAAAGAAACGTGTACACTAAGCCCGATCACAGTGGGCGCCTCACTTAGCTTCCGTGGCGCTGGATCTCACAAATGCCCACAGTACCAGTCAACACAAGGGAAACTGTGATAAAGAGTGAAGTCTCAGAGGAAAGAGACAAGGCTCTTAACTGCTGGGAGCTAAAGTCTCTATGTTTGCAAATTTTACAAAGCCATGCGACCGTGTGAACACTTGTGAACTCCCCTTGGAGGATCTTGGAAGGGCCTGTTTTTAATGTTATTTATTTACTTTTGGCTGTGCTGGGTCTTTACTGCTGTGTGCAGGCTTTCTTTAGCTGCAGTGAGCGAGGGCTACTCTCTAGCTGAGATGTGCAGGCTCCTCATTGCAGTCGTTTCTCTTGAAATGACTCAGGCTGAGACTCAGGTGCTTGAGCTTCAGGAATTGCGGCTCACCGGCTTAGCTGCCCCACCATGTGTGGGACCTTCCCGGACCAGGGATTGAACCTGTGTCCCCTGCATTGGCAGGTGAATTCTTAACCACTGGACCATCAGGGGATGTCCTGAAAGAGCTTATTTAAGTGAAAGGCCCTGAAGCAGAAACGATATCAGCTCCATTGAGAACTCACCTGTGAGCTGTGAGTCCCTAGGGGGCTGGGCATCCCCGTAGGGGTTTAAGGACCCTGACCATCCTCACTCCTGACCTCCATCGTTGCACCCCCAGGTTTCTCTTTTGCTAGCTCAGCATGGCCAGTGCTCTCTATGGTTCCTCACAGAAAGGTCTCTGGTTCCTGTCTGACCTGGTAGCAGTTTGCCCACCTCCATTTAAAAGGATCCAGAACCGAGTGGTGAATTGTTCATTCCCTCCGGTGGCCTGGGCGCCGGCGTGTCACAACCAGGCCCCGCCCAGCCTTCATTCAAGGATTCATTTGGTGGCTCTTTTCTGAGCACCTTGTCTGAACCAGGCCCCCAGGTAGGGCCTGGGGATCTGGAGAGAAAGCAGGAGGGTCCCTGCCCTCAGGGAGTCCAACCCTTCCACTTACAGAGCTGCGGCTGTAAAGTTACGACTCCCACCTCACCCTGTACCCGTGAAGTTAGCTTTTGGTCCCCATAGCAGGAGGGCCTACCCACAGATGCTTGACTCATTCTATCTTATTATGTTTCCTCCACTCGGCCATGCTGCCAAAATCATTCTGGATCTTGCTTCTCTCGTGCCCTGTCCCCGTCTCCCTCCCGGCTCCGTGTCATCTGTGACTGTGCTAAGCCTGCCTGTTATGTCTTCATCGCAGTCCCTGATAGCAGTGCTGGGCCGCCCAGGACAAGGACAGAGCCTGGAGGCACTGGAAGTTTCCCTCCAGGTGGACACAGTTTCCTTAATTAGCATCCTTTGGGGACAGCGGTTCAATCCACCCAACGACATGGTCACCCAGCCGTGTGTGTCCATCTTGTTCACAAGGACATCACAAGATGCCTTGTCACGCGCCTCAGCGACGTCCAGACACACCACGGCTGACACAGTTTCCTTTCTGTCAGGCTGCCAGCCTTGTCGAGAAAAGAAGAGTGGATTCTGTTCTCCAGTCACCGTTGCAACACTTAAAAAAAAACCTCTTTCCTGAAGCATGTCTTCAGAAAAGACCGCCAATCATAAGCGTACAGTTTGACAGTTTTTCACAAGGGGCACATCATGTCATCAGCACCCAGATGAAGGAATGGGAGGATACCGGAGGCCTGAAGACCCCACTCCTGTTTCTATTTCTAGTTAGTTCCCCCTAGGCTACCCCTTCCAGTATTCTTGGGCCTCCCTGGTGACTCAGCTAGTAAAGAATCCCCCTGCAATGTGGGAGACCTGGGTTCGATCCCTGAGTCGGGAAGATCCCCTGGAGAAGGGAACAGCTACCCACTCCAGTATTCTGGCCTGGAGAATTCCATGGACAGAGGAGCCTGGCGGGCTGCAGTCCATAGCATTGCAAAGAGTCAGACACGCCTGAGCGACTTTCATTTTTCCCCCCTACCAACAGTAATTATCTTGTGACTTCTAACACCATAGATTAGCTTCTCCCATTTTTGAACTTCGTATGAGTGGAATCATATAAGATCTTTCATCTGTATCTGGTTCCCTTTGCTCAACATTATCTGTGAGATTCCTTCATATTATTCCTCTTTTTTTTTTTTTTGGCCGCCCACGTGTCACAGCTTGTGGGATCTTAGTTCCTGGACCAGGGATCAAACTGGGGCCCTCAGCAGTGAGAGTGTAGGGTCCTAACCACTGGACCACCAGGGAGTTTCCTGTATTAATTTTGTGGATGCTTAGGACTCCATTATACGAACATAGCGCTGTTGATTTAACCATCCTACTGTTGATGATTAGAGTTGCCTCTAGTGGAGGCTATTGCGAGTAGCATTGCCATGAACACTCTCAGTTCAGTCGCTCAGTCGTGTCTCTGTCTCTTATACACATCTAGATGTGTATAAGAGACAGGACTGATGCTGACGCNGGTTCCTGGACCAGGGATCAAACGGGGGCCCTCAGCAGTGAGAGTGTAGGGTCCTAACCACTGGACCACCAGGGAGTTTCCTGTACTAATTTTGTGGATGCTTAGGACTCCATTATACGAACATAGCGCTGTTGATTTATCCATCCTACTGTTGATGATTAGAGTTGCCTCTAGTGGAGGCTATTGTGAGTAGCATTGCCATGAACACTCTACTCTTTAAAATTTGGTGCCTGTAAGTACTCATATTTTAATCTACCTTGAGGGGTGCAACCTCTGAGTCACGATGTATGCATTTTGTAGATTTTGCCAAATAGTTTAGGAAAGTAGTTGTACCACTAGAAATACACACGACTGAAGGACTAGAAATAGAGGAACCTCCTCACCAACATGTGATATTGTCAGTCTTTTAAATTTTATCCCTTCCCTGGGCATGAAGTGCTATCTCACTGAATTTGCATTTCCCTGATGATTAATGATGTGGAGCACCTTTCCATGGGCTTACTGGCCACTTGGATGGCCTCTTGTGAAGTGTCTGTCTAAATCTTTTTTTCTTTCTTCTGTTTAAATATTTTCCTCATTTTTCTGTTGGGTTGTCTGCCTTTTTCTTATTGATCTGCTGTAGTTTCTTTTTTGTATTCTAGATGTGCGCTGACTCTGCTCTTAACTTGAGCCAATTATTTTTGCAAATGAGTGCATTTGATCCCAGAGGGAAGGAGTGGCTCTTTAGTGGGAAGCCACATCACAGAGGGGCTGGTGAGTCCACTTGTCATGTTCGTAATCAGGCTCCCTGTTGCTCTAGAAAAGAGGTCCAAGTGTCTGGGACCACCTATTGAAGGAAACAGGGCAAAAGAGGGCAGGCCCAGGACCCTGACTAGGGGACTGT
Source organism: Oreotragus oreotragus (assembly GCA_006410675.1). Taxonomy (NCBI): domain Eukaryota; kingdom Metazoa; phylum Chordata; class Mammalia; order Artiodactyla; family Bovidae; genus Oreotragus; species Oreotragus oreotragus. The sequence goes on from SJYX01019547.1 coordinate 140,221, forward strand.
GAGTTTCCTTGTCAGAAATCCTGACCCTGGGGAACTGGTCTCACCACGTCTGAACGTGTGATGTTGGAGAAGTCACTAAGCCTTCCTAAGCATTTATTCCCTTCTCAAGGAAATAAAGATAATAATACCCATTTCACAGGGTTTCCTGATGTTAAATAAGAAAACAGTTTATTGAATATAATATTCTATGCAAATGTTGTGTATGTCTTAGAGCTGGGAGGACCTCATGAATCTGGCTTAATAAAATAGCTGCCCAGTAAATATGCATTACTGGGTGCCTGATGTATATACAAGGTAGGCAGCCTAGCAGTGAAGAGGCTCTGATGTCAGATTACCTAGTTCACAAACCAGTTCCACCACTTACTAGCAGTATGTCATTAGGCAAGTTGATCAGCACTTCTGTGGTTCAGTTTCCTTATCTGTAAATGGGGATGTGTGTGTGCTCAGTCATGCCCAACTCTTTGCAACCCCATGGACTGCAGCCCGCCAGGCTCCTCTATCCATGGAATTTTCCAGGCAAGAATACCAGAGTGGGTTGCCATTTCCTCCTCTAGGAGTTAATAGGGATAGGATAGTACTAACTACACAGCATCCATACATGAATTAAATTAGATCATTTATGTAAACACCTACACCAGGCTCATAGAAAGCACATAAATGTTAACATGACATTTGTAATCAGGACCTTACCTATGTCCTCGCACATTTTCATCCAATGAAGCAAAGTGTGTGTTATCATTTCTATGCTATAGATGCTAAGTTGCTTCAGTCGTGTCCGACTCCTAGCGACCCCATGGACTGCAGCCTACCAGGCTCCTCCGTCCATGGGATTTGCCAGGCAAGAGTACAGGCATGGGGTGCCATATGTTATAGATGAGAAAAGGGTAAATGAAATGCCAAAGTGACTTGACTGGTAAGTACTTGAGGTAGGATCTGAACTCAGGACTCTGTGGATATGTCACAGCCCAGTGCATCTAACTGGGCTGCCCTCCAGCTCATTTTTGTCTACCCTATTTTCAGGGACATCAGGAAAGCCTTGTCAAATGCTTCCCTGGATTTTTCACAGTGGGGGAAGGGATAAGAGAAGCCCGACCCCTGGACGCCCCAAGGGGGTCTTGGGTGTGCTCGGACTGGTGTGCTGAGAAGGGCTGAGAATGTGAGGTTGGTGAATCCAGAAGCTGAGCTGCAGAGCCACAGGAGACAGGATCTCTGCACTGGGGGCTCTCCCAAGCCCCAGGCCAGGCAACCCAGGATGGCCCTGGAGCTTTCTGTAATGAGCCTGCCACATGGCTGGACAGAGACTTATGACTTCTGTGGCTGGGCGGCTTCCTCCGGCTTGTCCTCTCTGCTTATTTATCACATTTGTCCCTCTGGAGAGGCAGGGCCATCGCTTACACTGTCCAGAACAGGGAACGCAATAAAACTAGTTCTACAGGAGGCCCTGAGCTTGTCCCCTTCATGGAGAGCAGAGGGGGCACTCTAGGATGAGGTGGGAGTGGGGCAAGGCACCCACACCAATGCCAGCGTGAACCCATTTTCCAGGAGGTCTCCATCTCCAGCATCGTGGCCAGGACCATGGTGTAAAACATCACTTCCCCTGCCACAGCTGAGGTGGCTGTAATAGCATCTCTAACAGCATCCCAACACCCACTCCCACCACCTCAGGCACTGCCACCACTATTTTGTAGATTTTGCCAAATAGTTTAGGAAAGTAGTTGTACCACTAGAAATACACACGACTGAAGGACTAGAAATAGAGGAACCTCCTCACCAACATGTGATATTGTCAGTCTTTTAAATTTTATCCCTTCCCTGGGCATGAAGTGCTATCTCACTGAATTTGCATTTCCCTGATGATTAATGATGTGGAGCACCTTTCCATGGGCTTACTGGCCACTTGGATGGCCTCTTGTGAAGTGTCTGTCTAAATCTTTTTTTCTTTCTTCTGTTTAAATATTTTCCTCATTTTTCTGTTGGGTTGTCTGCCTTTTTCTTATTGATCTGCTGTAGTTTCTTTTTTGTATTCTAGATGTGCGCTGACTCTGCTCTTAACTTGAGCCAATTATTTTTGCAAATGAGTGCATTTGATCCCAGAGGGAAGGAGTGGCTCTTTAGTGGGAAGCCACATCACAGAGGGGCTGGTGAGTCCACTTGTCATGTTCGTAATCAGGCTCCCTGTTGCTCTAGAAAAGAGGTCCAAGTGTCTGGGACCACCTATTGAAGGAAACAGGGCAAAAGAGGGCAGGCCCAGGACCCTGACTAGGGGACTGTGAGTTTCCTTGTCAGAAATCCTGACCCTGGGGAACTGGTCTCACCACGTCTGAACGTGTGATGTTGGAGAAGTCACTAAGCCTTCCTAAGCATTTATTCCCTTCTCAAGGAAATAAAGATAATAATACCCATTTCACAGGGTTTCCTGATGTTAAATAAGAAAACAGTTTATTGAATATAATATTCTATGCAAATGTTGTGTATGTCTTAGAGCTGGGAGGACCTCATGAATCTGGCTTAATAAAATAGCTGCCCAGTATATATGCATTACTGGGTGCCTGATGTATATACAAGGTAGGCAGCCTAGCAGTGAAGAGGCTCTGATGTCAGATTACCTAGTTCACAAACCAGTTCCACCACTTACTAGCAGTATGTCATTAGGCAAGTTGATCAGCACTTCTGTGGTTCAGTTTCCTTATCTGTAAATGGGGATGTGTGTGTGCTCAGTCATGCCCAACTCTTTGCAACCCCATGGACTGCAGCCCGCCAGGCTCCTCTATCCATGGAATTTTCCAGGCAAGAATACCAGAGTGGGTTGCCATTTCCTCCTCTAGGAGTTAATAGGGATAGGATAGTACTAACTACACAGCATCCATACATGAATTAAATTAGATAATTTATGTAAACACCTACACCAGGCTCATAGAAAGCACATAAATGTTAACATGACATTTGTAATCAGGACCTTACCTATGTCCTCGCACATTTTCATCCAATGAAGCAAAGTGTGTGTTATCATTTCTATGCTATAGATGCTAAGTTGCTTCAGTCGTGTCCGACTCCTAGCGACCCCATGGACTGCAGCCTACCAGGCTCCTCCGTCCATGGGATTTGCCAGGCAAGAGTACAGGCGTGGGGTGCCATATGTTATAGATGAGAAAAGGGTAAATGAAATGCCAAAGTGACTTGACTGGTAAGTACTTGAGGTAGGATTTGAACTCAGGACTCTGTGGATATGTCACAGCCCAGTGCATCTAACTGGGCTGCCCTCCAGCTCATTTTTGTCTACCCTATTTTCAAGGACATCAGGAAAGCCTTGTCAAATGCTTCCCTGGATTTTTCACAGTGGGGGAGGGGATAAGAGAAGCCTGACCCCTGGACGCCCCAAGGAGGTCTTGGGTGTGCTTGGACTGGTGTGCTGAGAAGGGCTGAGAATGTGAGGTTGGTGAGTCCAGAAGTTGAGCTGCAGAGCCACAGGAGACAGGATCTCTGCATTGGGGGCTCTCCCAAGTCTTGAGAAGCCCGACCCCTGGACGCCCCAAGGGGGTCTTGGGTGTGCTCGGACTGGTGTGCTGAGAAGGGCTGAGAATGTGAGGTTGGTGAATCCAGAAGCTGAGCTGCAGAGCCACAGGAGACAGGATCTCTGCACTGGGGGCTCTCCCAAGCCCCAGGCCAGGCAACCCAGGATGGCCCTGGAGCTTTCTGTAATGAGCCTGCCACATGGCTGGACAGAGACTTATGACTTCTGTGGCTGGGCGGCTTCCTCCGGCTTGTCCTCTCTGCTTATTTATCACATTTGTCCCTCTGGAGAGGCAGGGCCATCGCTTACACTGTCCAGAACAGGGAATGCAATAAAACTAGTTCTACAGGAGGCCCTGAGCTTGTCCCCTTCATGGAGAGCAGAGGGGGCACTCTAGGATGAGGTGGGGGTGGGGCAAGGCATCCACACCAATGCCGGCGTGAACCCATTTTCCAGGAGGTCTCCATCTCCAGCATCGTGGCCAGGACCGCGGTGTAAAACATCACTTCCCCTGCCACAGCTGAGGTGGCTCAAATAGCATCTCTAACAACATCCCAACACCCACTCCCACCACCTCAGGCACTGCTACCAGCAGTAAAACTGACACTGTTACTGGTGACATCACTGTCATGCAGAGGCAGCCAGCATCCCTATCACCATCACCATCACCATCACCACCATCATCACCACCATCACCATCACCACCATCACCATCATCACCACCATCACCACCATCATCACCACCCTCACCACCATCACCACCATCACCACCATCATCACCATCATCACCGCCACCATCACCACCATCACCACCACCATCACCATCACCGCCATCACCATCATCACCACCATCATCACCACCATCACCACCATCATCACCACCATCACCACCATCATCACTGCCATCACCGCCATCACCATCATCACCACCATCACCATCATCACCACCCTCACCACCATCACCACCATCACCACCATCACCACCATCATCACCATCACTACCATCATCATCACCATCACCACCATCATCATCACCATCACCACCATCATCACTAACAGGAAGGTAATTACCAGCTTGGCTTCACTACCTGCTTCAACTTGGCTCCAAAAACAAGGTTGTTAGCAATTTCTTAGCCATTTCTGTTTGCACTCTTGACTTCTGCCCCTTCTGGGACATCCCTGGCTCCTAGAAGTTGTGTCCTTCTTGTGTGGCTTCTCTGGTCCTATGGTCAGAGTGTAGTGTGAGGGGAACTTGTCTCTAGACAGACCTGAACTCATCTGTGACACATGACCAAATGAGAGGCGTAGAGTCAGCCACATGCTTCCCTGTTCCTCAGTAGCCTAGTTTATATAGAGAGGAAAGTAAAATTCACCTCACTAGGTTATTGTAGGGATAACAGAGTGAAGTGTCTGGCACATATTAAGTGCTCAAGGGAGCTTCCTATGTGGTTCAGTGGTAAAGAATCCGCCTGTCAATGCAGGAGATGCAGAAGATGCAGGTTCAATCATCCCTGGGTCAGAAAGATCCCCTGGAGGAAGAAATGGCAACCCACTCCAGTATTCTTGCCTGAAAAAAAAAATCCCATGGACAGAGGAGCCTGGTGGGCTGCAGTCCATGAGGTTGCAAAGAGCTAGACATGACTGAGAGTGTAAGCGCGCATGCACAGTTGCTCAGTATGTGACCCGTGAAATGATGATCACAGATACATTATTCCTGGGACCTCCTGGTGGTCCATTGGCTAAGACTCCATACTCCCAATGCAGGGCGCCCGGGTTAGGAAACTAGATCCCGCATGCCGCAACTAAGAGTTCGGATGCTGCAACTGAGGATTCTGATCAACCGAAGATCACAAATGCTGCAACTAGGATCCAGTGTAGCCAGATAAATGAAAATAAATATTTTTTTAAAATCACATTATTCTTGGGTGAAACTGCTCTCCTAGATATCAAATTCCTAAAATGATAGCCTCTGTACATCTTCCCAGAGAATCTCTCACACCTCTCCTTCCTGGTCAACAGGCCCAGGACAGTGGCTTCTCTCTCCATCTCTCGCTGCCTGACCCAGATTCTGTGAGAACCCAAGTGTCTCACTGAGCGGAGACGGCAGAGTCACATCTCCAGGTCTCATCGCCCTATTAGGACAACATCAGTGTAAACATTAGTTATTCACAAACCCAATTACATTTTGATTGCTCTGACCTGAGTGAGATTGGGGTTACTCTCAATCCACATTTATCTTTAGGCACAAGCTTCCTGAGGTGTGGGGAGAAGAAACCAGCTTGCTTCCTCCTCCATGGTACCCAAGCAGGAATCTTCTCCCGGGTTCCCTAATTTCTTCTCCTTCCTTTGCTCCAGAAGACAACCGTACCTGGGCGCTCCGCCATGAAATGGGAAGCAGGAAGTCCTGGGCTAGGGACAAAGCTAAGCGCAAACAACTTTGAAATTTCAGTGTGAGTGAAAGGAGCAGCTCCCCAGGGAAGGGGGTAGGAGAAGAGAGGAGAGGAGCTGTCTGGATTGCGGGTGGGAGTGGCAAGCTGACCTCCCAACCCTGGGGCACCGTGTGCTCACATTCTAGACTGTCATGTTCCTCTCTGAGTCTTGGATCTTCCCTCCCAAACCTGCTTCTCCTGATGTCTTCCCATCTCAGTAAACCCTTCCACTTGCTCAGGCCAAAAACCTTGGAATGGTCCACACTTCCCTTCTTCCAGCTTCCAATCCGTCAGCTGTACCTGATGGCTGTACTTTAACATCTACATCTAGAGCGTGGCTGTTTCTCACCACCCGCACTGCTCCCATCCTGCTCTAAGCCACCACGGCCTCTTGCCTTAATAGTCATTATTATGGGCTCTTGACCATTACAGCCCCCTGAGTGGTTGGTCTCCCATTCCATTATGGTCTATTCTCAGGACAGCCACTAGAGTGACCCTTTGAAACCATCTGTCCAATCAAGTCACTTCACAGCTCTGAATGCTGGAAAGGTCCCTGTTTTGCTCAGAGTAAAAGCTGAAGTCCTCAAAATGTTGACCAAACTGTAGCTGACCTGCCTCCCCTCTGACTTGTCTCTACGGCTCTCCCCATTGCTCGCTCTGCCCCAGCCACGGAGATGCCAAGCACAGTCCTGTCTCCGGCTGTTGCACTTGTGCCTGGAAAAGTCTCCTCCCAGATACCCACATGGCGTGTTCCCTCATCTCCTTTGGACCTCTGCTCAAATGTCACCTTGGCACTGAAACCACCTTTGTCCATCAGGTCCCAGAAGAAAACAGATGGCACACTCAAATTCAGATCTTTTAAGGAGAGTTTACAAAGAGGTGGGCGGGGTGTTCAGAAACCATGAAGGATAGTGCAGGATCCCTAGGCTCTGAACAGTGAAGGGCTGTGACATCCCGAGGACAGACAACAGGTGGTGAGGTCTGGTTGGAGGGAGGCAGCTGTTACATTGATAAATTCTAGGATGCAAAAAGGATTGAGTGGAAAGGCAACCTGCTAGGGGCTGAGATCCTTGGTGGAGGGATGCAGCCGTCCTGGGTACTCTCCCCTTCCCTCTCATCTGTGGGGCTCCCCATGAGCCAGACTTAACAGAAGCTAGAGAGCAGGGGGTCCAGGTGGCGCAGAACCCGGTGAGAAGGGTGGTGACTGAGTCTGGAGAGGCAAAGGGAAGGTGGTCAGGTCATCACTCATGCCCACACTATCTAAATATCACTCCCAGGGACTTCCTGGATGGTCCAGTGGCTAAGACTCCATGCTCCCAATACAGGGGGCCCAGGTTCCACCCTCGGCCAGGGAACTAGATCCCACGTGGCACAGCTAAGAGCGCGCACGGCAAAATGAATGAAGATACTGTGCACTGTGCCTGGTAAGCCAACAAAATTTAAAAAGTATAAATACATATAGGCTTCCCCGGTGGTTCAGACGGTAAAGAATCTGCCCTCAATGCAGGAGACCTGGGTTCAATCCCGGGGTTGGGAGAAGGAAATGGCCACCCACTCCATTATTCTTGCCTGGACAATCCCATGGACAGAGGAGCCTGGCAGGCTACAGCCATGGGGTCTCAAAGAGTTGGACATGACTTAGTGACTAATACGTTCATGATACTTTTACATTTATGATAAATATCCCTCCCAGCACTCCATACCTCGCCCCTGCTTATTTTTCTATATGCCATTTGTCACCTTCTAAAATACAGATTGTAAGCTCCGTGAGGACAGGAATTTTGTCTGTTTTTTGTCCCCTGATGAATCCCTGCCATGTCATAAATGCTCAATAAATATGTAATGAACTGTGGTGCTGGAGAAGACTCTTGAGAGTCCCTTGCACTACAAGGAGATCCAACCAGTCAGTCCTAAAGGAAATCAACCCTGAATATTTATTGGAAGGACTGATACTGAAGTTGAAGCTCCAATACTTTGGCCACCTGGTGTGAAGAACTGACTCACTGGAAAAGACTCTGATGCTGTGAAATATTGAAGGCGGGAGGAGAAGGGGATGACAGAGGATGAGATGGTCAGATGGCATCACCGACTCAATGGACATGAGTTTGAGCAAGCTCCGGAGGTTGGTGATGGACAGGGAGGCCTGGCGTGCTGCAGTCCATGGAGTCTCAAAGAGTCGGACACAACTGAGTGACTGAACTGAACTGAAATACATAATGAAGGAGCAAATGGAAGAATAAAAGAGGGAAGCAGGGTGGGAAGGGCCAGGTGAGATCTAATGGGGCCTGAGCTCCCTAGATCTCACCCTGGGAACTGCCATCCGTAATGCAGAAAGAATGCATTCGTTGTTCGAGTAATTGGTAGCAACTGATGGTAATTTCGAGTAATTAAACACTAATTAATTCAATGAGTCAGTAATGTATTTATTTATGGTATCTGTGTTTGTTTCCTTATAAATATTGGTATTACTTTTGTCAGGCAATTAAAATTTTTTGAGGAAGTCACTGGGGTCCTCGGAGGTTACAGAATGAGCGTGGGCCCCAAGCTGGGCAAAGGTGAAGGTTGGAGCGTGTGGATGTAGGAGGGGCTGGAGCAGGCGCTGTGAGATGAGGGGTTCCCTGGATGTGTGGCTGATGTTGATGTGGGATTGGGAATTAAGAAACTCACTTACAAAACCTTTTCTGACTTTCTTACTTCTTCTTTCACGCTCCTCTCCCCCACATAACTCTTCTTTCTAGACTGGGATATATGCAGTCCCTGGGGGTGGGGGGGGGGTCACTACGTATAGGAGCTTTTCCCCTCCCCTGATTTCTTTGCTAAGAGAATAGCAGTGTCTTGAGCTCCTGGACTTTGACCTTAGCCCTGATCTCCTAGGCACGAGAATAGCTAATTTTGGGCTGGATAGAAGGTGGAGGAGAGGAAAGGGGCATACCCCAGCCTATAGACCCCTGAAAGACCCAGAGCAGGACCTGAAGGGCTGAGAGGAGTTGTGTGGGGTGGAGAATGCTGGGGGGAGAGTCCGAGGCTCTGGGAGTGAGGAGGGCAGATGTCTCAGTGACTGTGGGTCAGGCAGGTGCAGTCCTGGTCTCATGGATGGACATGCATGGAGGGACAGAGTGCTGGCCCCCGGAGAGGACACCTTTCTAGACTCCCAACCCGCCTACCCTCAGCATCCTCAGTCGAGGGGTCTCAAGCTGTTCCTCCCCTGCCATGCTTTGAATTTTAGATCCTCCATGCCCAACTGGCAAATTCAAGTTATTATAAGTTAGGGGGGGAAAGTACCAAATGGACACAGAGAAAGCAGAGAAAATAGTCATTGCAGGGCTGGGTGTCTCAAAGGTCGTAGTATGTAAGAGATCTCCTCTCTTCATAAGCCTCCGTAATGCCTGTCCCCTTTCCCTGTGCTTCAAAGTGGCAGCAGGCCCTGGAGTCAGATGACACTTCTTTGACCTGTGATGTGTTGGGCAAGTTACTTAACATTGCTGAACCGCAGTTTCCTCATCTGTGAAACAGGGATATTAATAGTACTTATTGTGTATGTGTTAATCTCTGTCATAGTCATTGCAGGGCTGGGTGTCTCAAAGGTCGTAGTATGTAAGAGATCTCCTCTCTTCATAAGCCTCCGTAATGCCTGTCCCCTTTCCCTGTGCTTCAAAGTGGCAGCAGGCCCTGGAGTCAGATGACACTTCTTTGACCTGTGATGTGTTGGGCAAGTTACTTAACATTGCTGAACCGCAGTTTCCTCATCTGTGAAACAGGGATATTAATAGTACTTATTGTGTATGTGTTAATCTCTGTCATGTCCAACTCTTTTAGACTCCATGGACTATATATAGCCCACCAGGCTCCTCTGTCCATGGAATTCTCCAGGTAAGAATACTGGAGTGGGTTGCCATGCCCCTCTCCAGGGGATCTTTCCAACCCAGGGATCCAATCCAGGTCTCCTGCAATGCAAGCAGACTCTTTTCCATCTGAGCCACCAAGGAAGCCCAACTATCTCAAGAGTTGTTATAATGTTTAAATGCACTTAGGTACGTAAAGCCCATAGCCCGTGCAGCCTGGCAGTCAGGAAGTGCTTCTTCGGCCTGAATTATTACAATAACTAACACAGGTGACCAGACACCTGTGACTTAGTTTCTGCATTCCAATTTGGCCTCATCCCTAATCACAAAGAATCTCAGATCCCCCGTGGTTCTGACCAGCCCGAGGAATTCTCCCTCCAAGTCTCAAATGAAAGAGCACTGTCCTTCTAGATTTACACCATCTTTGTTCAGTTCAATTCAGTTCAGTCGCTCAGTTGTGTCTGACTCTTTGCAACCCCATGGACTGAAGCACGCCAGGCTTCCCTGTCCATCACCAACTCCAGAAGCTGGCTCAAACTCACATCCATTGAGTCGGTGATGCCATCCAACCATCTCATCCTGTGTCGTCCCCTTCTCCTCCAGCCTTCAATCTTTCCCAACATCAGGGTCTTCTCCAATGAGTCGGTTCTTCGCATCAGGTGGCCAAAGTATTGGAGCTTCAACTTCAGCATCAGTCCTTCCAATGAATATTCAGGACTGATTTCTTTTAGGATTGACTGGTTGGATCTCCTTGAAGTCCAAAGGACTCTCAAAAGTCTTCTCCGACACCACAGCTCAAAAGCATCAGTTCTTTGGTGCTCAGCTGAACATCTTCTTTGTAGCAGCCCGCAGCATCAGTCAAAGGGGACTACCCTGGGGGTCCAGTGGTTAAGACTCAGCGCTTCCCTGGGATGACCCAGAGAAATGGTATGGGGAGGGATGCGGGAGGGGGGTTCAGGATTGGGAACGTGTACACCCATGGCGGATTCATGTTGATGTATGGCAAAACCAATACAGTATTGTAAAGTAAATAAAGTAAAATTTAAAAAAAAAATAAAAATTTTTAAGAGGGAGGGGATATATGTATACATATAGCTGATTCACTTCATTGTACAGAAAAAAGTGACACAATATTGTAAAGCAATTATACTCCAATAATAAAATAAAATAAATTAAAAAAAAAAAAAAGACTCAGTGCTTCCAAAGCAGGAGGCACAGGCTCAATCCTTGGTTTGGGAACTAAAATCCCCCATGTCACAACTTAAAAGATTCCACATGCTTCAACTAAGATCTGGCACAGCCAAATAAATAAATACATTTTCTTATAAAAAAGAATTGTCTTTGCTCTGCTTCTGCATCTCCCCTGCAGCCCGGCTCTGGAGTGGCCCCAGCAGCTGAGTGACCTCCAGCTTCAGGTTCCTCTTTGTCTGTAATTCACCACTGCAGTCTGGCTCTGTCTCCCTATCTCTGTCTCTCTGTCCTGCTGTCTCTGACCCCGTCCCTGTCTCTCATTTCTCCTCCTCCCTCCTCCTTTGTTCTCTATTTGTCTCCCTTAATTAGCCATATTTTGGAACCGAAGTGTTTTCATTATGTATTATTTATCGAATGGCTGAACATTTCCTGTTCTTAATTTAAAAGGCAGATCGATAAAATGCTTTATGTTCCTTGCTTAAAACAAAACAGAGCTAAGTTAAGTTGTTCTTGGTTCACGTGGCTCTTTCTTGCTTCTTTTTTCATTGCAAGGGAAAGTTCCTTATCCTCATCCACTTAATTGACAAGAACACTTAATTCACTCACTGCCTCATTCATTTAATTAATTATTCAGAAAACAGCTATTGAGTCCCACTAGTGTATACCAGTTGTGAGTCTCAGGGGACATAAAGGCAATATAAAGCACTGTTCCTGTCCTCAAGAGGTTCCTATCTATCTGGGGAAAATTGGGCGCTGATATGTGGCAGAAAATGTTAGAGGTACTGTTTCAGTGGCTGAAAGTGTTGGTTGATGCCCAGGGAGGGAATGGGAAAGGCTTCCTGGGTGGAGAGCAAGTTGGGCTGAGAATCCAAGGATAAGTAGATATCTTGATATGAGCTCGCCCAGAAGCAGACCCTAAGGCAAGGAAAGAGTATGGATGCATGCTTGGATGCTAAGTCGCTTCAGTTGTGTCCGACTCTGTGCGACTCTATGGACCCACCAGGCTCCTCTGTCCACAGGATTCTCTAGGCAAGAATACTGGAGTGGGTTGCCATTAGGAAAAGAGTGCAAGGAGTTAATTTGGAAGGATCCCAGGGTGCACTGGGCTTCCCTGGTGGCTCAGTGGTAAAGAACCTGCCTGCCAATTCAGGAGCCACAGGTTTAATCCCCGGTCCAGGAAGATCCTCTGGAGAAGGAAATGGAAACCCACTCTGGTATTCTTGCCTGGAGAATTCCATGGACAAAGGAGCCTAGCGGACTACAGTTCATGGGTTGCAAAGAGTTGGACGTGACTTATTGGCTGAACAATAATAACCGGATACACTACGGGAGTGGGGAAGAGAGACCTGGAAGGAAGAGTCTCTGGGGATATCCATGAGCAAGTTTTCGCTGTGGGCAACTCGGCTCAATTCCCATCAGCCACTGGTGAGAGCCACCCTGAGAGGCATTCCTCAGCACTTCTGGCCTCCTGCCCAGTTGGCACAGTGGGCTCTGGTGACCAGAGGCAGCCTTCAAGCAAAAAAAAAAGGCAGGCTCCAGAGACTTCCCTGGTGGTCCCATGGCTAAGACTGCAGAGGGCCCGGGTTCAATCCCTGGTCTGGGAACCAGACTAAAAGATTTGTCATGCTACAAGGAAGATCAAAGATCCCGAGTGCTGTAATTAAGAGCCGGCACAGCAAAAAAAGAAAAAAAGAATGCAGGTTTTGGCCATTGGTAGTCAAGCTGTTGTGCACAGAAGTGGTAAGGTGCTGTGGGGCCCTGACATCATCTGCTACAGTAGGTGTTGAGGAGGGGACAAGGGCATGTCAGACAGATGGAACTATGACCAGTGGCAAAGGGTGGGGTGACCCCAGGAGTCCACACGCAGTTTGGGATGGTTTCAAGATTCAAGTTGAGGAAGCCTGGCTTTGCATCGCCTGAGCCTCAGCTATAAAAAGGGGATGGAAATCCCTTCCCTACCCATCTGAGGCGATTTGCACAGAACACCCTCCCCCAATTTGGACCCTGCGGAGCAGAGCTCAGTTCAGCCCTTCCCTTGAATTTCCCCACCACGCCTCCTGCCAGCCTCCAAGGCCCTGGATATGCAAAGCTCTTTATGATGCCCTGTCGATATCTGTCTTGGTGGATGAGCGTGGCTGGGGACGGATGGAGCCGAAGGTCCTATCCATCAGTCACTTGGCTGCAATCTCTAAAGAGATTTTAATTGTGAGTTCAGATTTACTCTGGTCATCAGTAGCGCCCGCCCGCCTCTAACTGACTGAGAGCAGGGCCTGGAGGCCTGCTGAGGTTTGCCAAATGGACGTCTTGCAGCAATGCTGAGGAAATATTTGCTGCGGTGAAACAATGAGCCTGGTGGAAAGCAATCGTCCTAAATCGTGTCCTGACAGCCCACCAGAGCTCTGCCCGGGGGAAGGGTAGGGGGCTCCCCTGCATTAAACGCGCAATTTTCTTTCGAGAGCTGCACCCCTGCTACCTGTCCAGGGAACAAAGATGATGGCCTCAAGCCTGAACTGGAGGGAAACTGAGGCAGGGAACACCACCTTCTCTCTTCCGGGCCATGTGGAAGACAAGACGGTGCGAGAATAGCTGTGAAGGTGGCAGGGGGCAGGGAGCCCTAAGTTAGGAAGACGTGTACCAGGCCCACCCTGGGCAAAATGTACAGTGAATTTAGCCCCATTTTCAGCTGAGGCTAAGGGAAGTGGGGGATTAGCCCAAGATCACTCAGCAAGTTATCTTTTTAAAATTAATTAATTAGGCTGCCCAGGGTCTTAGTTGTGGTGTGTGGTATCTGGGTCCCTGCGTTGGGACCATGGAGTCTCAGCCACTGGACCACCAGGGGAGTCCCCCACACAGCAAGTTATGATGGAAGGGGCTGGAACCCTTGGGCTTTAGTAGTCTGGCTTTCTGCATAAGGTTTTATCTTTGGACTCCTCAGTATCCTTTTCTGAACTCCCTTTCCTGTATCTCAAGCCTTCTTCATTCCCTCTTTAGGGGACCAGGGGCCCTTCACTTTCAGGATTTTCTCTGGGGAAATGACCTTGTTTCCAAGGGCTGGTGCCTCTGAGTGAGTTTAAATGGTTTCCTCTCTGAGGTTCCTCTCTACCTATGGTGTAAAACTACTTATATCCTGATAAAAGGAGAACCTTGGGGAGAGGTGGGGCGGGTGAGGGTGGAGGAGAAGAAGAGATCCTTCCTATATTGGGAAGCCACCCAGATTAAGGCCTCTCATTCTGCCTTCAAGGCTCAGGACTCAGGAGCAGGTCTGGCCTCAGTCAGTTCAGTTCAATCGCTCAGTTGTGTTCAACTCTTTGCGACCCCATGGACTGCAACAAGCCAGGCCTCCCTGTCCATCACCAGTTCCCGGAGTTTACCCAAACTAATGTCCATAAAGTCGGTGATGCCATCCAGACATCTTGTCCTCTGTCGTACCCTTCTCCTCCTGCCCCCAATCCCTCCCAGCATCAGAGTCTTTTCCAATGAGTCAACTCTTCGCATGAGGTGGCCAAAGTACTGGAGTTTCAGCTTTAGCATTAGTCCTTCCAGTGAACACCCAGGACTGGTCTCCTTTAGGATGGACTGGCTGGATCTCCTTGCAGTCCAAGGGATTCTCAAGAATCTTCTCCAACACCTCAATTCAAAAGCATCAATTCTTCAGTGCTCAGCTTTCTTCACAGTCCAACTCTCACATCCATACCTGACCACTGGAAAAACCATAGCCTTGACTAGGTGGACCTTTGTCAGCAAGTAATGTCTCTGCTCTTAAATATGCTATCTAGGTTGGTCATAACTTTCCTTCCAAGGAGTAAGTGTCTTTTAATTTCATGGCTGCAGTCACCACCTGCAGTGATTTTGGAGCCCAAAAAAATAAAGTCTGACACTGTTTCCACTGTTTACCATCTATTTCCCATGAAGTGATGGGACCAGATGCCATGATCTTAGTTTTCTGAATGTTGAGCTTTAAGCCAACTTTTTCACTCTCCTCTTTCACTTTCATCAAGAAAGGCTCTTTAGAGAAATTGATATTTCTCCCGGCAATCTTGATTCCAGCTTGTGCTTCTTCCAGCCCAGTGTTTCTCATGATGTACTCTGCATATAAGTTAAATAAGCAGGGTGACAATATGCAGCCTTGATGTACTCCTATTGCTTCCTGACCTGCATATAGGTTTCTCAAGAGGCAGGTCAGGTGGCCTGGTATTCCCATCTCTTTCAGAATTTTCCACAGTTTATTGTGATCCACACAGTCAAAGGCTTTGGCATAGTCAATAAAGCAGAAATAGATGTTTTTCTGGAACTCTCTTGCTTTTTCCATGATCCAGCGGATGTTGGCAATTTGATCTCTGGTTCCTCTGCCTTTTCTAAAACCAGCTTGAACATCAGGGAGTTCACGGTTCACGTATTGCTGAAGCCTGGCTTGGAGAATTTTGAGCATTACTTTACTAGCGTGTGAGATGAGTGCAATTGTGCGGTAGTTTGAGCATTCTTTGGCATTGCCTTTCTTTGGAATTGGAATGAAAACTGACCTTTTCCAGTCCTGTGGCCACTGCTGAGTTTTCCAAATTTGCTGGCATATTGAGTGCAGCACTTTCACAGCATCATCTTTCAGGATTTGAAACAGCTCAACTGGAATTCCATCACCTCCACTAGCTTTGTTTGTAGTGATGTTTTCTAAGGCCCATTTGACTTCACATTCCAGGATGTCTGGCTCTAGGTCAGTGCTCACACCATCGTGATTATCTTGGTTGTGAAGATCTTTTTTGTACAGTTATTTTGTGTATTCTTGCCACCTCTTCTTAATATCTTCTGCTTCTGTTAGGTCCATACCATTTCTGTCCTTTATCGAGCCCATCTTTGCATGAAATATTCCCTTGGTATCTCTAATTTTCTTGAAGAGATCTCTAGTCTTTCCCATTCTGTTGTTTTCCTCTATTTCTTTGCATTGATCACTGAGGAAGACTTTCTTATCTCTCCTGGCTATTCTTTGGAACTCTGCATTCAGATGCTTATATCTTTCCTTTTCTCCTTTGCTTTTCACTTCTCTTCTTTTCACAGCTATTTGTAAGTCCTCCTCAGACAGCCATTTTGCTTTTTTGCATTTCTTTTCCATGGGGTTGGTCTTGATTCCTGTCTCCTGTACAATGTCATGAACCTCCATCCATAGTTTATCAGGCACTCTATCAGATCTAGGCCCTTAAATCTATTTCTCACTTCCACTGTATCATAAGGGATTTGATTTAGATCATACCTGAATGGTCTAGCGGTTTTCCCTACTTTCTTCAATTTAAGTCTGAATTTGGTAATAAGGAGTTCATGATCTGAGCCACAGTCAGCTCCTGGTCTTGTTTTTGCTGACTGTATAGAGCTGCTCCATCTTTGGCTCAGTACACTTCCTCATTGGTTCAAGCCTATTTTTTAAATTTTTGCAGAATTTATCCAACAGAAACAAAACAAAGTCATAGGCCACAAGAATTTTATTCTTGATATCTCCTGCGACATTGCTGATGAGAGAAAAAAAAACAAACAAACGGGAAAGCTGAATGTCTATTAATAGGAGAATCATTGGATACATTATGGTCCAGTTTTGGAATATCACACAACTGACAACTGTTAAAAAGGAGGTTGACCTAATTGTTGACTTAGAAAGTTGCACATGAGGGACTTCCCTGGTGTTCCAGAGGTTAAGAATCTGCCTTGCAATACAGGGGATGCAAGTTTGGTCCCTGGTTAGGGAACTAAAATCCTACATGCCAAGGAGTAACTAAGCCTGAGTGCCGCAACTAGAGGGCCCATGTGCCACAGCTACTGAAGCCTGCACACTCTGGAGCCTGTGTGTGCTGTAACAACTAAGCCTAGGAATCATAGCTACAGAGTGTGTGTGCAGCAATGAAAGATCCTCACGACTCAGTGAAGATCCCCTTTGCTGAAGAGTGAGTGAAGAGTGAAGTTGCTCAGTCATGTCCGACTCTTGGTGACCCACGGACTGTAGCCTACCAGGCTCCTCCATCCATGGGATTTTCCAGGCAAGAGTACTGGAGTGGGTTGNAGCTACAGAGTGTGTGTGCAGCAATGAAAGATCCTCACGACTCAGTGAAGATCCCCTTTGCTGAAGAGTGAGTGAAGAGTGAAGTTGCTCAGTCATGTCCGACTCTTGGTGACCCACGGACTGTAGCCTACCAGGCTCCTCCATCCATGGGATTTTCCAGGCAAGAGTACTGGAGTGGGTTGCCATGTGCTGAAACTAAGATCCAATGCAGCCAAATTAAAAAAAAAAAATTTTTTTTTAAGTTGCTCATGAGAAAATCAAGTTGCAGGGTGATATGTGCATTTAGGTACCATTAAAAAAAAAATCTTTGTATGTTTACATTTTGGCGGGAGAAAAGAAAAAGCACATTGAGGGTCAGATTAGGATTAGCTTAAATGATGAGTGACAGAAACAGAGACCACAAATTAACAGTGTGTTAAACAGGATAGCTTCCTTCTCTCTCACTTAAAGTTCGGAGGCACGTGGTTCAGGGTTTGTGTGGTGGTTCTACTCCATGAGGTCATCTAGGTTCCTTCTATCCACCATGACTAGTGTCCATTCCCGAGGTTACCTCATGTCCCAAGATGGCTGCTTTAGCTTCAGCCATTACCTCAACGTCCTAACCAACAGGAAGGAGGAAGGCATCCAGAGTACCATGCCCTTTTCCCTTAAATGGTCGTTTCCTCAAGGTCTCATATAAATTTTGGTTACACCCCATTTGCCAGAGCCTAGTTCTATAGCCCGGAGAAGGCAATGGCACCCCACTCCAGTACTCTTGCCTGGAAAATCCCATGGATGGAGGATCCAGCTTCATAACACCAAATATTTGATCACATGATTTTAGCATTGAATTCAAGTCCCTTCTAAATTTCCAGGATATTTGTGTGCTCAAACCTTGCTTCATTCGTTTTTATATTCCTAGTACCTGCCTTGTTGATTATACTGCTATTGAGATTCATGTTTTCAAATAAATAAATAAATAACTTCATAACTGAAGGATATTCTTAGCTATATAGGACTTCCCTGGTGGCTCAGATGGTTAAGAATCTGCCTGTGTTTTAATTCTGGTTAGAAGATCCCCTCGGAGAAGGCAATGGCACCCCACTCCAGTACTCTTGCCTGGAAAATCCCATGGATGGAGGAGCCTGGTAGGCTGCAGTCCATGGGGTCGCTAAGAGTCAGACACGACTGAGCGACTTCACTTTCACTTTTCACTTTCATGCACTGGAGAAGGAAATGGCAACCCACTCCAGGGTTCTTGTCTGGAGAATCCCAGGAACGGGGGAGCTTGGTGGGCTGCCCTCTCTGGGGTTGCACAGAGTCGGGCACGACTGAAGTGACTTAACAGAAGATCCCCTGGAGAAAGGAATGTATTCCCATTCCAGTATTCTTGCTTGGAGAATTCCATGGACAAATACAGTCCATTGGGTTGCAGAGAGTTGAACATAACACTTATACTTTCACTTAGCCAGATATGGCTGATTAAAAATGTTTCTCTTCTGACATCAGAGAGCTCATTTTCTTATATTGTTGTCTTAGTTCTGATATAATGTTTGTCACTTCTGTTTCAGAATAAACACGTCAATATCATGTGGGTTTTTCCCTGTAAGTTTCAGACAATTCAGTTTTTATATCTGCATTTGTTCAAAGTTGCACATTCTAAGCAACAGTCTTAACATTGTGTTTCAATACCATTTATCGTATGAACTGAAACATAAAAACAAACAGTTCTGGAAATATTTGAGTGTATTCTTGAGTTATATTGGCTGCTGGCTGTGGTCTCTGCTTGTAGCATTCAATTTCTCACTTGTCTCTGTTCTTTCTTGTCTGGTCACTTTGCTCCTGCTGATCCAAGGGACTTTTCTTAATCTCTCTCAATCTTTCTATTCTGCAATCTGTGGGAAATCTTTAGCCTCTAGGTTTGGGGCTAAAAAGCCACATCAGGTTCTCACCATTTTTCCCAGAGTCATTTATTTTTATGACATGTCTCGGTTGTGATAACTCTATTCCTTCCTGGCTGCAGCAGCCTTTTTTGCTGGTTTTTAGCAGTTTTCCGCCTGTCTCTATGTGGGCAGTGTAAAGAGTCTGCAGTCCCTAGAAATTCAGTATAGAAGTGAAATTTTTTAAACTGGGTGTCTTCTCTTTTTATTTCAAATAAAGTATCTTAGTTTGCATATATTCATTTGGGATTAAGTTATAAACGCCTTTCAGGCAGTAGGAGTGCCATTCAGGGTTACTGTGAATAAAGCATGCTAAATTGATACAGTTTCCTTTATGATGTTCTTAAATGGAATGTAATAGAAGAATGTTAGTTGGAGACAGGGTTTCACTGTAATAACTTTGAGGGTAAAGGAACCCCTAGGATGGAGTGTACTCAAACCATGAAGCAAATGTTTTTTAATCTTATCTAAGGTTTTTATATTGGATCTGGTGTGAAAAAAATCCTTTAAGCAAATTATCACCAAATTCTTTTGATTCTTCTTTCTATTCTTCTCCCCATCTCCAATAAACTGATTTGCTCTGATCTCATTCACTCTTCTGCTCTTGTCTAGGGCCTCTCCTATCTGGGGCCACATCCCTTTTTTCTGGACTTTTACGTCAAATGGGTTATGCCTGCTCCAATATCTCCTCATCTCTCTACTCTGGATCTTCGTTTTTAATTTCTTTCTACCATCTATCATGTCATGCACTGCCCTGGGAGCCATCAGGTACAGACAATAAAGTGCTATGATTGGGTGTATGACATCATACCTCCTCCATCATTTAGGAACTATGTGATGCAGGGCAAATCACCTACTGTTCTGTGATCCTTAAACCAAATGGGTTGCTGTTGTAAGCATTTAATGTTCTGTGCTTAGGACAGTTCTGACACATAGTATACCTTCAATAAATGTTAGCTATTATCATCATTATCACTTTTTATATTCTGTTTGCTTTGCAATATAAAGTAGCTTTCCACTGGAAATAATTCATTCTAAACCTCATTGTCTAGCTTCTCACATTCTGAAAGCATTCACTTCCTATAAATTTCCACAGATTGAGTTAAATATACTTTGAGTGATATGGGCTAAGATTGAAATAGACAAGTTTTTGCACTGAACATCTATTACATTGTTCAAAATATCTCAAAATGCTTTATACAGAATTGTTTTAGTTTTGCATGCATTTATAAATCAACTTAGTGTAGGAAGAATAAGAAATATGAATAATTTAAAGGAATATCCTGAGTCAAAAAGATTGCTCATAGGGAATGTTACCCCAGGCTGATTTTCTTATTATTTACTTATTAGCAATGAAGGATCTGCTTAACTGAATTTAGTCATCATAAAATATAGGCACAATGTCTGCTGCTGCTGCTGCTGCTAAGTCACTTCAGTCGTGTCCGACTCTGTGTGACCCCATAGACGGCAGCCCACCAGGCTCCCCCATCCCTGGGATTCTCCAGGCAAGAATACTAGAGTGGGTTGTCATTTCCTTCTCCAATGCATGAAAGAGAAAAGTGAAAGTGAAGTCGCTCAGTCTGTCCGACTGTTAGCGACCCCATGGACTGCAGCCCACCAGGCTACTCCGTCCATTGGATTTTCCAGGCAAGAGTACTGGGGTGGGGTGCCATTGCCTTCCCCGGGCACAATGTCTATAATGTAGCTATTCATATATGATCTTTATATCATATTTTAAGATTTCAAATTAAAAATATGAAAGCTTTTAAATTATATTAGGAAAAGATCTAGCATCAAATCATCCTTAGCGATTGAAATAGTAAATTTATAGTAACCATTCAAAAGAATTAACATTAAATGGAAAAATGAAAGTCACTCAGTTCAGTTCAGTTCAGTTACTCAGTCATCTCTGACTCTTTGTGACTCCATGAACCACAGCACACCTGGCCTCCCTGTCCATCACCAACTCTCAGAGTCCATCCAAACCCATGTCCATTGAGTCAGTGATGCCATCCAACCATCTTATCCTCTGTCATTGAGGAGAAGAAGACAAACTTTAAACTGATTACTTTAGAAAGGGAGTTTGGGAAGAGACATAGGGAGTTGTCAAATATTAAATTTTTTACATCCTATGCTTGCTACTTTACCTGTTTGAATTATTTGAAAACGAGTTAGGGAATTTCCTGGCAGTCCGGTGGTTAGGATGCCATACTTCTGCTGCAGGGTGTGTGAGTTCAGTCTCTGGTCAGGAAATTAGATTGCAAAAGCCATGAACTAAGATCCCACAAGCCATTAAGTACAGAAAAAAAAAAAAGTGATTGTTGCTTTTGTAATAAAAAAATCCCAGTAACATATTTCTTAAAAACCTCGCTGATGGCTCTTGCAATTCTAGCATAAACTCTAACTCTCTCAGCATGGCATTCAGAGCCCTCTCACATCGCCTGGGCCACACTTAGCAGACCCCTTTCTCCTCCCTGCACGTGGCTACAGCCACACTGAATGTCCACTGCTCCCAAGAACTCCCCACATCTGTGACTCTGTGCATTCTGGTTCCTCTTCCTAAATGCCCTTCCTGCTCCTCATTTCATCTCTACAGCTGCTACTCAAAAGTCATTTCCTAGAAACCTTCCTTCCTTGCCCTGGGTAGTCACCCCTCTCTCTGCACCCTTGCTGCCTCCAGGCCTCTTTTAGAGCAGGCGCTGTGCCTCTGGTGGTTTATCTCATCTGTATTCACTTTTCCCTTTAGACCAGGAGCGCCTCAGGGGCAGGGACTGTCTCTCATTGGTTCATGTCCTCCAGCACTCATGCTAACACCTGTTACATGGTAGGTACTACATAGTAGAACTGTGCCAGATGCTCTCTATGAGCATTGTCTTATTTAATTCACATCAGCCTATCAACAACCTCAGATATGCAGATGATACCACTCTAATGGCAGAAAGCGAAGAAGAACTAAAGAGTCTCTTGATGAGGGTGAAGGAGGAGAGTGAAAAAGCTGGCTTAAAACTCAACATTCAAAAAACTAAAATCATGGCATACAGTCCCCATCATGGTGAATAGATGGGGGAAAAGTGGAAACAGTGACAGATCTTATTTTCT
The DNA here is from genome assembly GCA_006410675.1 of Oreotragus oreotragus. Lineage (NCBI taxonomy): Eukaryota > Metazoa > Chordata > Mammalia > Artiodactyla > Bovidae > Oreotragus > Oreotragus oreotragus. Next base: position 162,252 of record SJYX01019547.1, read on the forward strand.
TGGGCTCCAAAATCACTATGGAAGGTGACTGCAGCCACAAAATTGAAAGACGCTTGCTTCTTAGAAGAAAAGCTGTGACAAACCTAGACAGCATATTAAAAAGCAGAGATATCACTTTGCCGACAAAGGTCTGTATAGTCAAAGCTATGGTTTTTCCAGCAGTCATGTATGGATGTGAGAACTGAACCATAAAGAAGGCTGAGCAATGAAGAATTGACACTTTCAAACTGTGGTGTTGGAGAAGATTCTTGAGAGTCCCTTGGACAGCAAGGAGATCAAACCAGTCAATGCTAAAGGAAATCAATCCTGAATATTCATTGGAAAGGCTGATGCTGAAGCTGAAGCTTCAGTACTCTGGCCAACTGATGCAAAGAGCTGACTCATTGGAAAAGACCCTGATGCTGGGAAAGAACGAAAGCAGGAGGAGAAGGGGATGACAGAGGATGAGCTGGTTGGATGGCATCACTGACTCAATGGACATGAGTTTGAGCAAACGCTGAGAGATAGTGGAGGACAGGAAAGCCTGGCCTGCTGCAGTCCGTGGGGTCACAAAAAGTCAGATACAACTCAGTGACTTTACAACCCTGTCAGGTCAGTATCATCTTCCCCATTTTACGGGAATGGGTGGAATGCTGTGCTGTGGTCATAGACCAGGAGCCTGCCTGGATGCAGGTAATAACACTGAAGCAATTTTCTTTTCTTCTCTTAAAAATGTATTTATTTGACTGTGCTGGGTCTCAGTTGCAGCACGTGAGATTTTTGATCTTTGTTTCAGCACACAGGATCTTTATTTGCGGCATGTGGGATCTAGTTCCCTGACCAGGGATTGAACCTGGGATCTCTGCCTTAGGAGTGCCGTGTCTAAACCACTAAACCACCAGGAAACTCCCACAAATTTCTCTCTAAAGCCTCAGTTCCACATCTGTAAATTGGAGTTCATGATACCTGGTGGCACTCAACAAATGGTGGTGATTATTGACTGTCAGATGTCTGAGGCCACAATCTTTCTCTCTTCCCCCTTCCTGTCTTTAGCCCTCCTCTAGCCGGGAGGAGTCATGCTGCTCTGCGAGGACAGGTCAGGTCAGCCCAGCCTAATGTCCCACCAGCCCCACTGTGGAAGCTAGAGGAACAAGGGGAGATGGAGGAGGACAGAAGTGTGATGTCCCTCGATGGTCTCAGCCTCCTCCAGCTCTTCTCAGGGCACAGCCCTCTGGGCAGAGCATCTTTGCTGCTGCCTTTGGTTCCCTTCCACCTCTGGGACCTTAAGTCACCCTCCTGGGGATGGAGTGAGGCACTGGGGCACCTGCGGTTCTCCAGGACCCTGAAGAGAACAGATACCCGAGACTTTTACCCTGTGACCCCCAGTGCCAGCCAATGCCCACCTTGGCAATTAACCCCAACAGCCTCTGACCTGGCTGCCCTCACCGCCATCCTTGGCCACCCATTCCCTGCTCTGCCACCCCAGGAGGAGAAATCACCTGAACTCTAGGGATGGACTTTCCTGGTCATTCAGATGGTAAAGTGTCTGCCTACAATACAGGAGACCCGGGTTTGATCCCTGGGTCGGGAAGATCCTCTGGAGAAGGAAATGGCAACCCACTCCAGTATTGTTGCTTGGATAATCCCGTGGACGGAGGCGACTGGTAGGCTACAATCCATGGGGTTGCAAAGAGTTGGACATGACTGAGTGACTTCACTTTCACTTTCTAGGGAAGGGACACACAGAGGCTTCCCATTGGTTGCTGTTCAGTTGCCAAGTCGTGTCTGACTCTTTGCGACCCCATGGACTGCAGCACGCCAGGCCTCCCTGTCCCTCACCATCTCCTGGAGTTTGCCCAAGCTCATGTCCATGGAATCAGTGATGCCATCCAATCATCTCATCCTCTGTCACTTCCCATGCAGAGGAACAAGGTTCTAGTCTACGCCTGGGAACCCTGGGAATCCAGCCTGTAGATGACCCTAACTGAGCTTCACACACACACACACACACGTCAGCAGTGACGTCCCTGGGGACCCTACAGCTCCTCCACAGTGTCCCGTGATCAGAGGGCATCAAGCCTCTCACCCCCTCCCTGTAATTAGAAGCCTTGAGGAGAAAATGTCTGCTCCTCCTTGTCCTCTGGCTTCTGCTGTGTCTAGAATCAGCGTCTCATTCAGTGAGACCTTCTGGACTGAGTCAGGCGGCAGTCGGCAATCTGTTGAACCAGGCCCCAGCATTCATCACCGCCCCCCACGTCCACACCCACACCCCAGACCTGAGCGGAAGTGTTTGGGAGGCAGGAGGGCAGGGACTGAGTGCAGGGGACTCTGGAAGGATTCTCCATGCATCTCCTCGGGTGCCTAGTAGGCTCTGAGGCTGAGTCCTGGGAGGGCAGGAGGGAGCTCCTTCTCCTCTCAGGGTTTTGGGAGGGGAATCATGGGCAGTGGTCCTTTACTAGGCTGACCGGGACACTTCAGGGTTCTGCGTTCCAAAGCTCCTGCTGCCATGTGTCACCTTTTTTTTTTTTTTGCCACTCATTTCCCTGCTTCTGAAACTGCCTATTTTCTTTCTTTTTGGCCACACTGGGAGTCTTGTGGGATCTTAGTTCCCCGACCAGGAATTGAACCTGCGGCCCTTGCAGAGGAAGCACAGAGTCCTAACCAATGGATCTGCAGAGAAGTCCGCCTGAGACTGTGTCTTAGGGCCAGCTCCTGATTGTACTCTACTCTCCTCCCTCGGACGGGCAGGGTGAGGTAGGTATAGAAACCTCAGCCTCTTTTACCAGAAAGGGGCCTCCTGAAGGCCAGAACTGCGACCTCCAGCAGATGGGGAACTGGCCAAAGCTGGGAGAGGACCCGCCTCCTGCCACGCGGGGGCGGGGGGCGGTCTCAGTCCCGGACGTTGAACTCCAGCCTCAGGGGCGCTCAGCTGGGGAGGGGTGGCTGGGCGAGAGGAGGCAGGCGGAGCCCAGCGTCTCTGCCCTCTGCCCCCCTCCCCCCTCCCCAAACTGCCTCCTTCACCTTTTCCCAGGTTGTGTTTATCTTGGCCTCCTCCTCTGCCCTGTTCTCCCAGCCGATCTGATTGCTGTAATTAGTTAATCAGTAACTGGCATAATTTCCCCCTGATTAATGCAGGAATAATCACCCGCCAGGGCTGCCAGCAATTTGCTTATCAGAGTCACTTTGAAACAGCTTTGAAAATGAACGATTGGCACCTTCCTCGGGGTTAAAATTAGAGCCAGAGGAGGCCGCCCTCAGCCTTGGGCGTCTGGGATGTTGGGAGGGGCCAGCAGGGGAGCCCCCACCCCGCTCCCTGTGTCCGGGCCTCCGACGGCCTGTAGAGCAGACTTGGGGCCCCCCAGGGCTCCTGGCCTCCCCCAACCCTGAGCAGTCACGGCTGCTTTCCAGGCTCAGGTTGGCGTTGGGCTCCGCCGCGGCCCAGGCGGCCTGCGGCCTCCGGAGCCGGCTGCGGGTTCCCACGGCGTCTGGCTCCACAAATGTTTGCTGAATGGATGGAGGAGAGATGCGTTCCTGTCTCCTATGCGCCGGCTACGCGGGGCTCCCGGGGACACCCGGAGCAGGGCACGCGTACTCACGACATTTACAGCCAGGCGGTCGTTTCAAGGGCAACGGCAGTGCTGAGGAACTCACTGGGATGGAGCTCGTGTGTGGAAGCCAGGACTAGAATCCTGTCCAGAAGTAGGAGGCCGTGGATCAGGGCGGCAGGAGGGGCCTGCTCTTCAGTTCAGCTCAGTCGCTCAGTCGTGTCCGACTCTTTGCGACCCCATGAATCGCAGCCCGCCAGGCCTCCCTTCCATCACCAACTCCCGGAGTTCACTCAGACTCGCGGCCATCGAGTCAGGGATGCCATCCAGCCATCTCATCCGCAGTCATCCCCTTTTCTCCTGCCCCCAGTCCCTCCCAGCATCAGAGTCTTTTCCAATGAGTCAACTCTTCCCATGAGGTGGCCAAAGTACTGGAGTTTCAGCTTCAGCATCATTCCTTCCAAAGAAATCCCAGGGCTGATCTTCCGAAGGGACTGGTTGGATCTCCTTGCAGTTCAAGGGACTCTCAAGAGTCTTCTCCAACACCACAGTTCAAAAGCATCNCACCTCATGCGAAGAGTTGACTCATTAGAAAAGACTTTGATGCTGGGAGGGACTGGCGGCAGGAGGAGAAGGGGATGACAGAGGATGAGATGGCTGGATGGCATCACGGACTCGATGGACGTGAATCTGAGTGAACTCCAGGAGTTGGTGATGGACAGGGAGGTCTGGCGTGCTACGATTCATGGAGTCGCAAAGAGTCAGACACGACTGAGCAACTGAACTGAACTGAATAGGAACACCTCAATATATAAAGCAAATGCTAACAGACAAAACAGAGAAATCAACAGTAATGCAGAAATAGTGGGGGACTTTAATATTCCATTTACACAAGTGGGCAAATCATCAAGATAGAAAATGAATAAGGAAACACAAGCTTTAAATGACACAATAGACCAGATAGACTTAATTGACATTTACATAAAATATTCAACCTGAAAGTAGCAGCATTCACTCTCTTCTCAAGTGCACGTGGAACATCCTTCAGGATAGATCACATCTCGGGTCATGATTCAAGCCTCAGTAAAGTCAAGAAAACTGAGATTGTATCAAGCATCTTTTCCAACAACACTATGAGATTAGAAATCAATTACAGGAAAAGAACTATTAAAAAAAAAACACATTGAGGCTAAATAATATGCTGCTAAATAACCAAGAGATCACTGAGGAAATCAAACAGGAAATTTAAGAAATATGTAGAAACAAATGACATGAAAGCACAACGACACAAAATCTATGGGATGCAGCAGAAGCAGTTGTAAGAGAGAAGCTTACAGCAGTTCATTCTCCCCTTAAGAAAGAAGAAGAATCTCAAACAATCTGCTCTTCCACCTAATGCAACCAGAGAAAGATCAAAGACTCCACAGTGGAAGGGAAGAAATGATAGAAGAGCAGATACAAGATCTAAACAAAACAGTAGCAAACATCAATAAAAGTAAAAGTTGGTTCTTTGAAAAAATAAAATTGATAAAACTTAAGTCAGACTCAAAAAATGGAGAAATCTGAATCAGTAAAATTAGAAATAAAAAAGAAGAAACTACAACTGACACTGAAGACATACACAGGGTCATCTGGTACTAGCAAAAGCAACTCTATGCCAGTAAGATGGATAACCTGGAAGAAACGGACAAATTCATTGAAAGGTACAACCTTCCAAGACTGGACTAATAAGAAATAGAAAGTATAAACAGACCAATCACAAGTAATGAAATTGAAGGAGTAATCAAAAATCTTCCAACAAACAAAGGTCAAGGACCTGATGGCTTCACAGGCAAGTTCCATCAAACATTTATAGAAGACCAAACATGTCTCATTTGCAGACTCTTCCAAAAAACTGCAGAGGGAAGGAAACTCCCAAACTTGATTTATAAGGCCACCATCACCCAAATACCCAAACCAGACAAAGATATCACAAAAAAAGAAAATTATAGAAAATTACGGACCAATATCACTGAAGAAAACAGATGCAAAAGTCCTCAACAAAATCCTAGCAAACAGCCTTCAGCAACACATTAAAAGGATCATATACCACGATTAAGCAGGATTTATTCTAGGGAGGCAAGGAGTCTTTGATATATGCAAATCAACCAATGTGATTACACTATATTAACAAATTGAAACACAAAAACCATACGATCAGCTCAATAAGTGCAGAAAAAGCTTTTAACAAAATTCCACACCCATTTATGACAAAAATTCTCCAGAAAGTGGGCATAGAAGGAACATACCACAATATAATAAAGGCCATATACAACAAACCCCAGCAAGTATCATTCTCAGTGATGAAAAGCAAAGCATTTCTTTTAAGATCAGCAACAAGACAAGGATGCCCACTCTTATCACTCTTATCCAACATAGATCTGGAAGTTCTAGCCATGGAAATCAGAGAATAAAAAGAAATACAAACTGGAAAAGAAGAAATAAAACCATCACTATTTGCTGATGGCATGATACTATACATAGAAAATCCTAAAGATGCCATCAGAAATCTATTGGACCTAATCAGTGAATTTGGTAAGGTTGTAAGATGTATATTAATGCACAGAAATCTCTTGCATATGCTAACAACAAAAGGGTAAAAGAGAAATTAAGGAAACAGTCTCATTTACCATTGCAACAAAAATAATAAAATACCTAGGAATAAACCTACCCAGGAGGCAAAAACCTGTACTCAGAAAACTATAAGACACTGATGAAAGAAATCAAAGATGCAAAAAATAGATGGATAAATAAACCATGTTCTTGGATTGAAAGAATATTGTAAAAAATGATTATCCTACCTAAAATAATTACAGATTCAATGCAATCCAAATAAAACTACCAATGTAATTTTTCACAGAATCAAAAACTAAAAAGTTTATCACTTGGATAGAAACACAAAAGAACCTGAATAGCCAAAGCAATCTGGAGAAAGAAAAATGGAGCTGGAGGAATCAACCTTCCTGACTTCAGACTATACCACAAAGCCTCAGTAATCAAGACAATATGGTATTGGCCCCCAAACAGAACTATAGATAAGCAGTACAGGATACAAATCCAAAAGGTAAGTCCATACAACTATGGTACCTAATGTATGACAAAGGGGGCAAGAATATACAATGGAGAAAGGACAGTCTCTTCATTAAGTGGTGCTGGGAAAAATGGATATCTATATGTGAAAGAATGAAATTAGAACACTGTCTAACACCATATATGAAAATAAACTCTAAATGGATTAAAGACCTAAATGTAAAACGTGACACTATAAAAATCCTGGAGGAAAACATAATGAAAACACTTTGACATAAATCACAGTAAGATCTTCTTTATCCCACCTCCTAGTGTAATGAAACTAAGAAAGAAAGAAAGTGAATTTGCTCGGTTGTGTCCGACTCTTTGCGACCCCATGGACTAGCCTACCAGGCTCCTCTGTCCATGGAATTTTCCAGGCAAGACTACTGGAGTGGGTTGCCATTTCCTTCTCCAGGGGATCTTCCCGATCCAGGGATCAAACCTGGGTCTCCTGCATTGCAGGCAGACACTTTACCATCTGAGCCATCAGGGAAGCAAAGAAAAATAAAATGAGATATAATCAAACATAAAAACTTTTGCACATCAAGTTCAGTTCAGTCGCGTCTGACTCTGCGACCCGATGAATCGCAGCACACCAAGCCTCCCTGTCCATCACCAACTCCCGGAGTTCATGCAAAGTCACGTGCATTGAGTCGGTGATGCCATCCAGCCATCTCATCCTCTGTCGTCCCCTTCTCCTCCTGCCCCTAATCCCTCCCAGCATCAGAGTCTTTTCCAGTGAGTCAGCTCTTCCCATGAGGTGGCCAAAGTACTGGAGCTTCAGCTCTAGCATCATTCCTTCCAAAGAAATCCCAAGGTTGATCTTCAGAATGGGCTGGTCGGATCTCCTTGCAGTCCAAGGGACTCTCAAGAGTCTTCTCCAACACCACAGTTCAAAAGCATCAATTCTTTGGCGCTCAGCTTTCTTCACAGTCCAACTCTCACATCCATGCATGACCACAGGAAAAACCATAGCCTTGACTAGACGGACCTTTGTTGGCAAAGTAATGTCTCTGCTTTTGAATATGCTGTCTAGGTTGGTCATAACTTTCCTTCCAAGGAGTAAGCGTCTTTTAATTTCATGGCTGCAGTCACCATCTGCAGTGATTTTGGAGCCCCCAAAAATAAAGTCTGCCACTGTTTNAGGGCTGATCTCCTTCAGAATGGACTGGTTGGATCTCCCTGCAGTCCAAGGGACTCTCAAGAGTCTTCTCCAACACCACAGTTCAAAAGCATCGATTCTTCGGCGCTCAGCTTTCTTCACAGTCCAACTCTCACATCCATACATGACCACAGGAAAAACCATAGCCTTGACTAGACGGACCTTTGTTGGCAAAGTAATGTCTCTCCTCTTAAATATGCTATCTAGGTTGGTCTTAACTTTTCTTCCAAGGAGTAAGCGTCTTTTAATTTCATGGCTGCAATCACAATCTGCAGTGATTTTGGAGCCCCCCAAAATAAAGTCTGACACTGTTTCCCCAACTATTTCCCATGAAGTGATGGGACCAGATGCCATGATCTTCGTTTTCTGAATGTTGAGCTTTAAGCCAACTTTTTTACTCTCCACTTGCACTTTCATCAAGAGGCTTTTTAGTTCCTCTTCACTTTCTGCTGTAAGGGTGGTATCATCTGCATATTTGAGATTATTGATATTTCTCCCAGTAATCTTGATTCCAGCTTGTGCTTCTTCCAGCCCAGCGTTTCTCATGATGTACTCTGCTAATAATAATAGTAGCAGTAGCAAACCACAGCCAGCTCGCCCTTTTCTAGAGTACAGGAATTGTACTAGGTTCTTTATATCCATTATCTCATTTAATCCTATGGGATAATAATAAACACTTAACACCCTTAATAAACATGCACTATGTGCCCTTTATGCTTTATAATTTTACTTTTAATTATGGCAATTTCCAAACAAACATAAAGAGAGAGTTGCAATGATAAACTTTTCTGTACACAGTATCCAGGTTCTACAACTTACTGTTTTTCTAAATTTGCTCTATCTGTTCTACCCTCCCTTCCTGTACTTGTTTGAGGATCTTAGAAGCAATCCCAGACATTGTATCATTTCACCTGCAAAATGAGATGCAGATTGTAAGAGAATAATCCTCACAGGGTTGTTGAAGGGTTGAAGGACACCATGGTCTTAGGACACATATCACTCGAGAGATATTGGTAATTATTGTTACAGAAGTGGGAGATTTATTATTACAAATCTTCTCTAAATCTGCAGGGTCTAGAGGAGAAACAAAAGGCGGAGCTAGGGGTGTGTGAGAGCCTTCGGGTGCTGGGAAGGGGGTCTCTCAGACAGGTTTTGGGGGTGTGAGGCAGGGGAGGCTGGAGTGATTGTTAATAACATTTCCCATGAGGGACTTTCCTGGTGGTCCACGCTCCCAATGCATAGGGCCCAGGTTCCATCCTTGGTCAGGGAACTTGGTCTCATATGCCACAACTAAAGATTCCACATACTGCATGTAAGACCAGGCATAGCCAAATAAAGAAATTAAATTAATTAATATTAAAAACATTTCCTATGAGTGTGAGTCCCCTATGGAGCTGTGACTGGGGACTGAGATTGTGAGAGATGCTGTGGCCTTATAGCTGAGCCAGGGTCCCTGCATGTTGACTTGGCTCATCCGGTACATGTTTCTCTCTCCAGCTCTCCTTTAGTGGCTGAAAGAGCTGAGAAAAAGAGGCAGGCAGGTAAGCAGGGGCTCTCAAGGACCAGCTCTGTCTCAGAGGTGAGCATCCTAGCATCCAGTCAGGGAAACTCCGAGGGGTCCCTTGAGGAACTCTGTGTGCTGGGGGCTGTGGATGCTCTGTTGTTGGATTTGCTCCTAGGTACACCACTGGGTAATGGGAAAGAGGTGGTGGACACCACTGCCCCTGGCCACTAGGAGCCTGCAGGCTGGCTGGAGCACAGCAAATTAAGCCATGATCTCTAACAAGACACACACTGTCACATGGTGGGGCATGATAGTCCAACTCAGTTCCCAGGCCTGGCCTCCTGGGGCCCTGACCCCGAGCAGGGGGATGTCCATGTGTGCACACACTGGACTCACATTCCTGATGCATAAATGCCCTGTCCCGCACACGCATTGTCAAGGCACACCTGTCCCAGAAGCTTTTGTCAGTATGAGAAATAACATGTTCATTTAGAAACATTTCTTTGCCAAATAGGTGAGCCTGTGTGATAAGTTGCATTAGGAAAATAATTTAAACTCCACAAAAAAAATTTAAAAACAGGCTTTCTTTTTAAAGAACCAAGCTGTTTTCCATGCTAGGGCAGCTGCCTTCAGCCAGTCTGCAGAGAGTGCAGGAAATAAGCTTGATGGATTACGCACGGCAGGGGGTGTTTGCATTTCTCAAGGTGAGACTGCTCCCCTCCCCTTCCCCCATCCCACAATGTCACCGTGGGCAGGTCCCACTTTCTGCCAGCAGGGCTTCCTACTCCCTTTGCACAACATTGATGCTTGGTGTCCATCTACTTCCTTCTTTGAACTCTCTCTCCATTTTGCTGATACCGAACTCCACTTCTCATCCTCCTTCTTAGGCGGCTCCTTCTCCTCCACTCATCCCCTCTCTGTCTTCCCCTTAAGCACAAGCAGCTGCTCTGGGACGTCATCCCCAGTGAAGATTGCTTCTGGCCCCACAGCCCCCTGATCCTGCCCTGATCTCGTCAATCCTCTTGTCTCCGACTCTTTTATCGCCACCAACCAGACTCCCCAGTATATCCCTACCCCTCGTCCTGATATTTCTCCAAGGACGCCTGGCCGGCAGTTCCTCTTGTGTCCTGGACACTTCCACTAGACGCTCATTCTGGAACCTCAGATTCAATTTGTCTGTATCGATTTGTCAGAATCTTCGTCTGCAAATTAAATTATCCTCTGCAAATCCCAAACCTTCAACCGGCACTGCAGCCCCTTCAGTCCCTTTATCCAGAAACTTGGGAGCCACACCCAGACCATAACCATGTGGATCCAGGGGGTTCCACCCTGAATTTCTCTTCCTTTTACTTTCTCCTCATCATTCTCACTGACCGCCCCTTGGGCTGAGCCTCCTCCCTCTCACAGGGGTCTCTTATCTTGCTCTATCTCCCACCCACCCTCCAAACCCTAACCAGAGTATAAAGATGGCTCAGGAAGGCATACGTCAGCTCTCCATGGTTGTTCCCAACCAACTTCTTCCCCTTCACCTCCCTGTGCTCACTTTCCTTCCCTGAATGCTTTGTGCAAACATCACCCTGGGTGTGACAGCTTTCTCAGAAGATACCAGGCACTCGAATACACTTGTCCCTCACCCGGGAAGGCCCTTCCCTGCCCATTTCCGATTTTTACTCATTCTATTCCTATTCACTTTTCTTGTAGGATCTTAATTCCGTTCCCAGGGATTGAACCTGTGCCCTCGGCAGTGAAAGCATTGAGTCCTAATCACTGGACCACCAGGGAATTCCCCTTTCTTTATTGGTCAACATTAGGTTTAGCTTCAAATCACAGGTGTGTGCTCAGTCACTCCTGAAGGAGTAATAGACTCAAACAAGATAGCTGTTATTTCTCTTTCCTGCAGAAGTTCAGGTGGAGCTCTGCTCCATAAAGTTTTCATTCCAGTGTACTGACTCATTCCAGTTTACTGATCTGTCAGAATCTTTGTCTGCAAGTTAGATTTTCGCTGTTTAGTCACTCAGTCATGCCCAACTTTTTGCGATCCCATGGACTGCAGCACGCCAGGATTCCCTGTCCTCCACTATCTCCCAGAGTTTGCTCAAACTCAGGTCCATTGAGTCGGTGAAGCCACCCAACCATCTCATCCTCTGTTGCCCCCTTCTTAGCCTGCCCTCAATCTTTCCCAGCATCAGGGTCTTTTCCAATGAGTCGGTACTTCACATCAGGTGGCCAAAGTATCGGAGCTTCAACTATGGCATCAGTCCTTCCAATGAGTATTCAGGCTTTATTTCCTTTAGAATTTACTAGTTTGGTCTCCTTGCTGTCCAGGGGACTCTCAAAAGTCTTCTCCAACACCACAGTTTGAAAGCATCAGTCCTTTGGCACTCAGCCTTCTTTATGGTTGAACTCTCACATCTGAACATGACTACTGGAAAAACCATAGCTTTGACTATATGAATGTTTATCAGCAAAGGAATGTCTCTGCTTTATAATACACTGTCAAGGTTTGTCATAGCCTTTCTTCCAAAGAGCAAGCATCTTTTAATTTCATGGTGCCAGTCAGCGTATGCCGTGATTTTGGAGCCCAAGAAAATCTGAAGATCCTAAACCTTAAACCTGTACCACAGCTCCTTCAATCACTTTATCCAGAAACTTGGGAGCCATTGCCAACCCAAGACTGTGATCCCCATCCTCATGGTCTAAGATGACAGCTAGAGTTCCAGCCATCACCTCTGTGTTCCAGGCAGCAAAGAGGGCAAAAGGTATGTGTGACTGCTTCTAAGGAAGGCTTCTAGAGTGCATCTCCACTCATCTCCCATTGGCCAGCTGCAAGAGAGGATAGGTAATTTAGTCTTTATTTTGAATCATGTGCTTGGCTAAAAATCTAGTCTCGAAGAAAGAGAGAGGATATTGGAGAATAGCTAGAAGTCTCTGATGTCTTCAGACAGAGGCCCATTTAAATGCCTCTCCCTTTAAGTGCCCTCTCAGAGCCCCAGGTAGAATTAACCACTTTTTCCCTGGGCCCCTGACTATAGTACTTACCAGAAATTCCCTCTGCCATCTCTTACAGTTAGTTCTGGAGTTATCTTCCCTCCTAGACTGTGAGCCCCTGGGGGCAAGGGCAGAGTGTTCTACAACCTTGAGCCTCCTTATGGCCAGATTCAAGTAGGACAGAGAAGGTGCTTGGTGAGCATGTTTCGACCAAATTAAGCCCTTGGGCATCTCAGGTTCTTTCTTCCCGGGGACTCAGGCCTCTGGAGGTGCCTAGTCACTGTTGGGATCACTGTCGACAGCTGGTGCACTTGGGGAACTACCCTGTGGCTGTGATGGGTTTGCTTTTATGTAACAGGGTTTTGTTGAGGCCTATATACATATAGAGGTCTCTATACCATTACTGAGGTATATACACCATAAGTGCCCTAATCTTAAGTCTCAGTCAATAACTTCGAGTCATGATGTATCACCACTCAGAGCAAGAGAGAGAAAGCTAATACATCTCCCTTTACCTCCTGTAAAGGGACCTTGGCTTATCCTGTGACGTAGTGTGGATACCCTTATCCTCTAATAATAGAGTTTCCCAAACTTTCTTTTATTAAAATTTATTCATTTTTTAATTGAAGGATAATTGCTTTACAGAATTGTGTTGGTTTCTGTCAAACATCAACATGAATCCCAAACTTTCTTGACTCATGGTATCCTTAATGTCTTAATTTTTTTTTCACGATTCCCCTAAATGAAAAGAAATGTTAACACTTCCATTTACTAAGCAGTTATATCCAAACAACTTAATAAGCATCAATGTCCTAACAACTTAGCAGCTGTTAGAAGAAATAACACACATACATTAGAAAAAAGAAAATTTTCACTTTACTCTTAACCACAATTTCTTACTTGTGGGATGTGTATACCTGCTGGGCACTGCACAACTTCCCAAACCTTGACATCAGATTGGAAAACACCAGCCTCTTCCTCAGTTCCTGTTCCACACTGATTTTCACACAGAGGAAAACCTAGCTTCACAAAGATATGACATTGTAAAAAGAATTGTAGCACAATCTAGTATTTAGTTGAATGAAAACTATTCAAACTAGTCGCTTGTATGTTACACAATAGATGTTGTGTTTTCTTTGAAAATTTTAAATATTCCACAGTGCCTCTGTGAATTCACCGAGGTATCCCAGGGCACCTTGACTCACAGTTTAGGAACCATGAGCCTGATACATGGAAGGGACTCAACAAATAGTCATTAACTGAATAACCGGCTGCTTGGGTGAATGAATGAACCGTGATGGGATGGGAAGCCCAGGAAGACCCCAAGGAACTCTGAGTGGAAAAGCCCCTCTCTTCTCCCCCAGCTCAGTGGCTCCAGAAGGCTATCAGAGTCCAAACAGGAAAGCAAAAGCCCCTTTGGAACAGTAAGAACTCAATACAGGGGATTGGTTTTACAAATGGTGCAAGAATAGAGAAGCTGAACAAAAGATGGTGAGGCGACTCAGAGGTTAGTGGGAGCAAGATCTGCTATTGCCCCTGGTTTGTAAAGATGAAGGGAGGAAGTTATTTCTCAGGCTTCAGGGGAAACACAGTTGCCCTGTTGAGCAGGACTTGCTGCCTGGAAAGAGATGTGAAAGCTGCTAAAGATGTCAACAGAGGCATAGAGAGAAGGGGCAAAAATTCTCTGGCGTTTCCCTCCTTCTTGCCTTCCAATCTCTCACCAATGCTTTCTATAAGTCCCAAAGAGCAGGAAACGGGTTGGCCTTGAACCTGATAAATATAGCCTGCGGTCAGTCCGTTATAGAAAAGAATTGGGGGAAGGATGGATTGAAAAATAGACCCAAGATATGCTCAAGACTGGTCAAAAGAATTGCTTACCTATGAAACAGAGACTGGGCCGGGAGGAGTGTCACTTCACCCAGGCCCTTACCCTGACTTGGACTGGGCAAAAGTGGACATCCTGTGTTGCCCCAGACACTGGGGAGACTCTTCCTCATCAAACTGGAACTGAGGCCAAGCCCACAGAGCTTTAGAGACAGACTGCCAGCGATTTCCATCAGGTCATTCAACCATTCTGAATTCTGGTCTCCTCACTGTAAAACAAGGGCTTGGGCAAGACGATCTATGTTTTCCTCCTATCATCAGCATCTTCCAATGAATGAGTAAGCCGGACTTTGAAGGGGGAAGATGTCCCAAAGGGCAGCCTGAAGATGGAGGAGTGGGTGGGCAAGAAGGTGGAGACAGACTCTATCCATTTATCAAGTAAAGCAGGGGCTGGAGACAGGTCACCAGCAGATTGCGTGCATCTGAACCTACTGGCAGGATCTGGGGAGTTGTCTTCTCCCGGGAGGCACTGTCCAGGCCCAGGAGTTTTCTTCAGAGGGAGAAGAGACTCAGAACAGTCTACACCTTGGCCTCACCTCTTAAAGGGTGGAGAGAGTTTGGCATCTGGGAGAAGGGATCGTCTAACGCTGGAGGCATCTGCAGTGATCCCAGGGAGGGAAACAGAGTTTATAAAAAAGATTCAAGGGACCCTGAAAAGCTGGAAAAGGGATGGGAGGAGAGAACTGGACCCAAAGTCGTCAAATGGCTCATAGACCTGGAGAGGTTCAGAAATAGAATATGCCTGACATATTATCGGCTGCAGTCCTGTCACTTTACCAATGAGGAAACTGAGGCCTGGAGAGAGAAAGTAACTTGCCCAAGACCTCCTCTCACGTGTTCCAGCCAGTCTTCCGAATCTCAGCCTGGTTCTTTTCTGAGCTACAGCCGTCTCCCTCATCACCAAGAACAAAACCGACTGGATGTGCGTCCTATTACCTAAGGGCTCTGCTCTGGGCTTTCTGTTGCTCCAGAAAGTGAACTGAGTGGTGAGTCTTTATTAAAACAGGAGTCTAATATGTGGTCCTACTAGAATATCAGCCCCAAAGACAGATGTCATCTGCTTTGTTTCCCACTGTGTCCCCAGCACTTAGAACAGCGTCTGACAGTGAACACGCTTATGAAATACACGACTAATGAGAACCTACTGTCTAGCACAGGGGACTCTGCTCACCACTTTGTGATGGCCCATATGGGAAAAGAACCTAAAAGAGTGGATATATACACACGTATATGTGATTCACTTTGTTGTATGTTTGAAACTAACACAGTATTGTAAATCAACTATACTCTGAGAAAATTTTTAAAAAGAACAGTGTCTGGCATGTTATAGGAACTATCTTAACAATCCCACTCTGAAATTACAGTCTACTGGGGATGATATTCTAGGTACAAAGAGCCCCAAATGGTGGACTTTTCAGGCTTTGGTTGGGGGGAGCTATATGAGATTTTTTTTTTTTCCCTGAACACCTGCTCCATTGGGCCCTGGGGAGACAGTTTTATCCTTCAGTCCCTTCTCCCTCAATAGTCCCATCTTAGGATTTCTCCCGTTGGATCTGCTCTATCACAGAGTCTCTCCCCTCTGTTTCACTTCCTTCTTCAAAACCTCTTGTGGAACTTCATGCAGGAGATTAGGAGGACAGCACATAAGACCCTCCCTCCCTCTTGGCCCCAGCCTGCAAGACGTCAGTTACAACCAAGCTCCAAGCCTACATTCTCAAACTCTCACTAGGCCTCTCCTCCTCGATGGTTGTCGTAGGTGGAATTGTGTTCCCTAAAAAGATATACTGGGGATACCCATGAATGTGATCTTATTCAGAAATAAGGTCTCTGCAGATGTGAATAATGCCAGTCCCTAAATCCAATAACTGGCATCCTTATAGAGGGAAATTTGGACACAGACACAGAGAGAACGCCATATGGGGACCTAGTAGCTATGCCTGGCCACCTGCTTTGATGGCAGATGAGTCCACATTTGTAGGGGCAAAGGATGCTGAGAATTTCCCATAAGGCATCTGGGAGCCAACTGGGATTGGTCTGTAGTCTTTCCAAAGGAATGGACCAGCAGATGCCCAGGGATTGATGGCAGATGAAATGGCAGCTGGAGAGTGCCACATGCACCTCAGGGAAGAGAGAGGTGAGAAAGCCCAGCAGTGAGCTAGAGGAGGGTATCTTTAAAGAACCTATGAAGGTCCCCTTGTGGGGAGGAGGCAGCTGAGCCCTAGGGGACCTCCACTAGAGTATAAGACAGTACCAGGCAAGTAACACCTTTCCTGCTCCCCTCATCCCCAGACTTTGGGGGGCAGAGTGGCCTGGTGATTGGGGGAAGGAAGTGGGCCTTTCATGGGGAAAGAGACTAGAAGCAAGTGAAACACGTCCATCCCCCTCTCACAGCAGGGGGCTGGCCACCTTGGGTGGGCAGCTATGAAGAGCCTTCCAATTTGTATGAATGTGCCTCTCTAGAAAGACATTAACTGGACTTTAAAAAGACTTTATCATGGAAAAATTTAAACATATCCTCAAGTGGAGAAAATTCTGTAATGGTCTCCTATGGTCCATTGGTCAGCTTCAGCTGTTCTCAGCACATGGCCAGTTTTGTTTCATCTGCACTCCCGCCCCCTTTTTTCCCCCTTAATGGACTGGACATTTTAATTACCAAACGAGACACTTTTTGTTTCATAAGCAAAATGAGAACTTTTCACTTGCAGTTGTTTCTGCAAGGAGATCAAATGAGTCAATCCACAGAAATCAGTCCTGAATATTCATTGGAAGGATTGAGGCTGAAGCTAAAGCTCCAATACTTTGGCTACCTGGTGCAAAGAACTGACTCATTGGAGAAGACCCTGATGCTGGGAAAGATTGAAGGCAGGAAGAGAAGGGAATGACAGAGGATGAGATGGTTGGATGGTATCAATTACTCGATGGACATGAGTTTGAGCAAGCTCCAGGAGATGGTGATGGACAGGGAAGCCTGGCATGCTGCAGTTCATGGGATTACAAAGAGTTGGACATGAGTGAGCGACTGAAATGAACTGAAGACTTGTTTTGGTACTGTTTAGGCTTGCGATTCAGAGAAGGCAATGGCAACCCACTCCAGTACTCTTGCCTGGGAAATCTCATGGACAGAGGAGCCTGGTAGGCTACAGTCCATGGGTCGTGAAGCGTAGGACACGACGGAGGGACTTCGCTTTCATTTTTCACTTTTCACTTTCGTGCACTGGAGAAATAAATGGCAACCCACTCCAGTGTTCTTACCTGGAGAGCCCCAGGGAATGGGGAGCTGGTGGGCTGCCATCTATGGAGCTGCACAGAGTCAGACACGACTGACGCGGTTTAGCAGCAGCAGCAGTCTTGTGACCGATGTCTCCCCTGTCTGTGCTGTAATTATTGCAAGGTCATGATCCCTGTTCTTCTGACCTCATGTAAGATGCTGAACCATGGAGGACTTCTGGGAATGATCACTGGGTGGATGGGAGATGGTGATGATGGCAATGAGGATTAGCAGGATCAGAAAGTAAGTGGATAGTAGGACTTCCCTGGTGGTCCATTGCCAAGACTCCGAGCTCCCAACGCAGGGGCCCTGGGTTCCATCCCTGGTCAGGGAACTAGATTCCACATGCCCCAACTAAAAGATTCCACACGTTGCAACTAAAAGAACATGACTGCTGCAACTAAGACCCAGTACAGCCAAGTAAATAAAATAAATATTAAAGAAAAGAAAGCAGACGGCATGCATGTGGTTGGAGTCTGGGTGACATGCAATTGGCATGTAGTGGCATGTGGTGGTATGTGAGTGGAATGTGTGACATGCGTGTTACGTGTGGTTGGCCTGTGTGTGGTACCTAGGTGGGAAATTGGGTGATGTGTGGTTGGCACGTAGCCGAGGAGTGAGCTGTGGATGTTGGCTGGTTCACTCTGGGCTCAGAGCATGTAATGATTTATCTGATTCGCCCTCCCTTGTGCCTCCCCTCCGGGCGGCTGACTGCATCTCATACATACCAAGGTTCTTATCACATCAAGAATTCATAATCATCCCAAAATATTCAATGGGGATATGAAATATTTACACACAAGGCGCCAGACGATGAAATGAATTGAGCCCATCCCCAGACCCCAGCAGAAACCTCTCTCCTGCAGGAACAGCAAAGGGGCTGAGAAGTAGGGGTGTCTCCATGGGTCCCATCCTGCCTCCCAGAGCTCTGGGGCCCCCAGGGCACATACTATGAGTCCTTGTTTGATGGGGGAGGAGCATATCTCCGGACTCTTTCTTGCTGTCTGTTTAGGCACCCCTCCCCCACTTTCCCTAGGAAGGCAAGGGCCTTGTCCTATATTCTTCGAGCCCAAATCTTGAAAATGGAAACAATCACAGAATTCATTCATTCTTCTCTCCACCAGATGCAGCAGGAAAACTTACTTATCTGTTTGCTTAACTCCACCAACAGGGAGCTCATTACCCTTATTTAATAACATGTGGTTAGAAAGCTCTTGTATTGAAATGCCTGCCAATTCCACTCACCAGCTCTCTTCAGCCTAATGACCCTTCAGCTTCCTCTGAAGGTCACCTCGTTCATCCCCTTGCAGTCTGGATCCTCAGTGTCTTGAGGTCCCCAGCCCTGCCAGCCACCCGGGGATACCCCAGAGCGCAGATGGGCCCCTGAGCAGCCATAATGGCCTCGTCTGTTTAATTAGCACACGATTAGCCTAATGCATATTTTAACATCACATTAGAACTGCTCATCAATCACCTGCATCTGGGGACAGACAGACAGACAAGTCAACCTGTAGAGCCAGGAGGAAGAAGGTCTTCTCAGTGAATTTTCAGGGACACAGCATGCCTAGAGGGTTACAGGGCAG
Organism: Oreotragus oreotragus; assembly: GCA_006410675.1. Lineage (NCBI taxonomy): Eukaryota > Metazoa > Chordata > Mammalia > Artiodactyla > Bovidae > Oreotragus > Oreotragus oreotragus. The sequence continues at coordinate 181,276 of SJYX01019547.1, forward strand.
CCCGGAGGACTGTGTCACATTAAAAGGCTCAAAGTCCTTCTCTCCAGCTTCCAGGGCAGGAAGATGATGCCCAGGCCTCAGTTTTCCCAGTTGCAGATCTACCCTCGCCTGGCCAGCAGAATCAACTGTGGCTTCCTGCTCATAATGTTGAGTCCTCAAGGACACTGTCTCCCCCATCAGGCTGGAAATCCTCTGAGGATGAGAACCCTGTTTTCTTTCTTCTTGCCTGTCTTCTCACTCCATCTGGAATTCCCAGATAAGAACTAGGATCCGGAACAGAAAGAGCCCAGGACTGGGACTCACTGAACGCACGTGTTATGTTGCCCAAGTCGTGTCTTCTGTCACAATCTGTCTTCTGGCAGAGTCTGTTTTCATCATGGTGGAGATGAGAGAACAGAGGCTTGCAAGGCAGATCAGTGTTACCTTTCAGCCCTGCCAGAGGCTAGCTGGGTGACCTCAGGAAAATGTCTTAACCTCTCTGAGCCTCCGTTTCCTCAAATGCAAAAGAACTGTAATAATACCTACCTTATAGTGTTGGTGGGAGAATTAAATGAGTAAACACAGAGCCAGCTAACACACAATGCCTTCTTCCCTCCCCCCACCTCCCTCTGTCCCTCTTCTCTTCCATCTCAAACTGAATTCACAGCTCCCTCTGTGGACTGATGACTTTGCTGGTGTCGAAGTGATACAGCAGATCCCTGGGGGACAAAAGAAGCTTTAATGTCAGTGCTGGGTGGAGCCCTGAGTGTGGAGAGCGACAGTCTGTGCTGAGCGGAGTGTAGCCCTGGGTGTATGAGGCAGGGCATTCCTGATTGACACATCTTCCATGAGGATAAACCAAAATATGACACTGTTACTGTCAGACCCTGAGCAGCAGAACACGGAGGAGCCTAAATATTTCATAGTCGAATTCATCAATAATGGAGACAGAGACTAAATTACATAACTGTCACCTTTCTGTTAAATAATATTTTCTGCGGGGGCCTGGGAGGGGCAGTAGAGGCCTTTATTATAAGTCATGAATGATTTAGGCCAGGAGATAAAAGGGATCAGGAAGAGAGGAAGGGAGAGGGATTTTCTAGGATCACCCAACTCACCATAGGGGATGGCTGGAGGGAATTGAAAAGCGTGAGGGTTTTGGGGGAGAGGGTGCTGGACGTACATGTGGGAAGGCTTTGCGGGCTGAGGCATGACTTCCACAGCAGGACAGGGTGATTAGCATACTAACCTCAGGCTCACTGTCAAATTGTTCCTCTTATATGGAGAAGGACAGACAAAAGCTCAGACAGCAAGAAATCAGAAATTTGGAGCTATATGTCCCCATCAGATAGAGAGGTACCCAGAGTGCAGGAGCTTGTCTCTCCCATCAGACCAAAGGCTTCCTGAGTGCAGCAACTGTGTCTCCCCATGAAACTGGGGGCTTCGAAGGCCAGGGCCTATGCCTTCCTCATCAGAGAAGTCCCCAGGGCAAGCACACTCCCTGTCCAACGGGCAGCGTTGTGCGGCTCCAACAGGCCCCCCCAGTGGCATGGGTGTGATGCGACGTCTGCCCTGATGTCAGAGCAGCAGTTCCTGGGAGGCAGGCCTCTGTGTCCCCCAATTGGAGTGGGTCTCTGTAGGCAGGAACTATGTCTCTTCCATCAGCCTGGAGTCTTCCTGAGGTCTTGGCCTCTGCCTTTTCCAGTGGACTTGGGAGCCCCTGAGGACAGAGTCTGTGTCTCTCCTCTCAGACTGGTTGTTTCCTGAGGGGGGCACCTGACTCCTTTTCCCACACCTTTCTTTGCTCGGTGGAGGAGGGAAGGGCTGAGTCCCAGCCGCCTCCAGGTGTCCTGGGGCCTCGGTAGCAGCAGGAGGGTCCTCTCCTCTCCTCCCTCCCCTCCTGGGGAGGGAGCCCCAGTGGGCATGTGTGCAAACTCACCCTGCACCGTCAGCCCCGCCGTGGGAAGGGCGAGGGCTGGGAGCGTGGTGCCCGCTAAGTGTATAATTACACACTACTTGCAGTAATTTTCCTCTTCCTCAAGAAGCACACGTTGGCCCTGATTTTCCTATCTGCAGATTGTAAGCTCGTAATTAGCAGCAAATTACCCACACAAGTGACAANATAGTCCCATCTTAGGATTTCTCCCGTTGGATCTGCTCTATCACAGAGTCTCTCCCCTCTGTTTCACTTCCTTCTTCAAAACCTCTTGTGGAACTTCATGCAGGAGATTAGGAGGACAGCACATAAGACCCTCCCTCCCTCTTGGCCCCAGCCTGCAAGACGTCAGTTACAACCAAGCTCCAAGCCTACATTCTCAAACTCTCACTAGGCCTCTCCTCCTCGATGGTTGTCGTAGGTGGAATTGTGTTCCCTAAAAAGATATACTGGGGATACCCATGAATGTGATCTTATTCAGAAATAAGGTCTCTGCAGATGTGAATAATGCCAGTCCCTAAATCCAATAACTGGCATCCTTATAGAGGGAAATTTGGACACAGACACAGAGAGAACGCCATATGGGGACCTAGTAGCTATGCCTGGCCACCTGCTTTGATGGCAGATGAGTCCACATTTGTAGGGGCAAAGGATGCTGAGAATTTCCCATAAGGCATCTGGGAGCCAACTGGGATTGGTCTGTAGTCTTTCCAAAGGAATGGACCAGCAGATGCCCAGGGATTGATGGCAGATGAAATGGCAGCTGGAGAGTGCCACATGCACCTCAGGGAAGAGAGAGGTGAGAAAGCCCAGCAGTGAGCTAGAGGAGGGTATCTTTAAAGAACCTATGAAGGTCCCCTTGTGGGGAGGAGGCAGCTGAGCCCTAGGGGACCTCCACTAGAGTATAAGACAGTACCAGGCAAGTAACACCTTTCCTGCTCCCCTCATCCCCAGACTTTGGGGGGCAGAGTGGCCTGGTGATTGGGGGAAGGAAGTGGGCCTTTCATGGGGAAAGAGACTAGAAGCAAGTGAAACACGTCCATCCCCCTCTCACAGCAGGGGGCTGGCCACCTTGGGTGGGCAGCTATGAAGAGCCTTCCAATTTGTATGAATGTGCCTCTCTAGAAAGACATTAACTGGACTTTAAAAAGACTTTATCATGGAAAAATTTAAACATATCCTCAAGTGGAGAAAATTCTGTAATGGTCTCCTATGGTCCATTGGTCAGCTTCAGCTGTTCTCAGCACATGGCCAGTTTTGTTTCATCTGCACTCCCGCCCCCTTTTTTCCCCCTTAATGGACTGGACATTTTAATTACCAAACGAGACACTTTTTGTTTCATAAGCAAAATGAGAACTTTTCACTTGCAGTTGTTTCTGCAAGGAGATCAAATGAGTCAATCCACAGAAATCAGTCCTGAATATTCATTGGAAGGATTGAGGCTGAAGCTAAAGCTCCAATACTTTGGCTACCTGGTGCAAAGAACTGACTCATTGGAGAAGACCCTGATGCTGGGAAAGATTGAAGGCAGGAAGAGAAGGGAATGACAGAGGATGAGATGGTTGGATGGTATCAATTACTCGATGGACATGAGTTTGAGCAAGCTCCAGGAGATGGTGATGGACAGGGAAGCCTGGCATGCTGCAGTTCATGGGATTACAAAGAGTTGGACATGAGTGAGCGACTGAAATGAACTGAAGACTTGTTTTGGTACTGTTTAGGCTTGCGATTCAGAGAAGGCAATGGCAACCCACTCCAGTACTCTTGCCTGGGAAATCTCATGGACAGAGGAGCCTGGTAGGCTACAGTCCATGGGTCGTGAAGCGTAGGACACGACGGAGGGACTTCGCTTTCATTTTTCACTTTTCACTTTCGTGCACTGGAGAAATAAATGGCAACCCACTCCAGTGTTCTTACCTGGAGAGCCCCAGGGAATGGGGAGCTGGTGGGCTGCCATCTATGGAGCTGCACAGAGTCAGACACGACTGACGCGGTTTAGCAGCAGCAGCAGTCTTGTGACCGATGTCTCCCCTGTCTGTGCTGTAATTATTGCAAGGTCATGATCCCTGTTCTTCTGACCTCATGTAAGATGCTGAACCATGGAGGACTTCTGGGAATGATCACTGGGTGGATGGGAGATGGTGATGATGGCAATGAGGATTAGCAGGATCAGAAAGTAAGTGGATAGTAGGACTTCCCTGGTGGTCCATTGCCAAGACTCCGAGCTCCCAACGCAGGGGCCCTGGGTTCCATCCCTGGTCAGGGAACTAGATTCCACATGCCCCAACTAAAAGATTCCACACGTTGCAACTAAAAGAACATGACTGCTGCAACTAAGACCCAGTACAGCCAAGTAAATAAAATAAATATTAAAGAAAAGAAAGCAGACGGCATGCATGTGGTTGGAGTCTGGGTGACATGCAATTGGCATGTAGTGGCATGTGGTGGTATGTGAGTGGAATGTGTGACATGCGTGTTACGTGTGGTTGGCCTGTGTGTGGTACCTAGGTGGGAAATTGGGTGATGTGTGGTTGGCACGTAGCCGAGGAGTGAGCTGTGGATGTTGGCTGGTTCACTCTGGGCTCAGAGCATGTAATGATTTATCTGATTCGCCCTCCCTTGTGCCTCCCCTCCGGGCGGCTGACTGCATCTCATACATACCAAGGTTCTTATCACATCAAGAATTCATAATCATCCCAAAATATTCAATGGGGATATGAAATATTTACACACAAGGCGCCAGACGATGAAATGAATTGAGCCCATCCCCAGACCCCAGCAGAAACCTCTCTCCTGCAGGAACAGCAAAGGGGCTGAGAAGTAGGGGTGTCTCCATGGGTCCCATCCTGCCTCCCAGAGCTCTGGGGCCCCCAGGGCACATACTATGAGTCCTTGTTTGATGGGGGAGGAGCATATCTCCGGACTCTTTCTTGCTGTCTGTTTAGGCACCCCTCCCCCACTTTCCCTAGGAAGGCAAGGGCCTTGTCCTATATTCTTCGAGCCCAAATCTTGAAAATGGAAACAATCACAGAATTCATTCATTCTTCTCTCCACCAGATGCAGCAGGAAAACTTACTTATCTGTTTGCTTAACTCCACCAACAGGGAGCTCATTACCCTTATTTAATAACATGTGGTTAGAAAGCTCTTGTATTGAAATGCCTGCCAATTCCACTCACCAGCTCTCTTCAGCCTAATGACCCTTCAGCTTCCTCTGAAGGTCACCTCGTTCATCCCCTTGCAGTCTGGATCCTCAGTGTCTTGAGGTCCCCAGCCCTGCCAGCCACCCGGGGATACCCCAGAGCGCAGATGGGCCCCTGAGCAGCCATAATGGCCTCGTCTGTTTAATTAGCACACGATTAGCCTAATGCATATTTTAACATCACATTAGAACTGCTCATCAATCACCTGCATCTGGGGACAGACAGACAGACAAGTCAACCTGTAGAGCCAGGAGGAAGAAGGTCTTCTCAGTGAATTTTCAGGGACACAGCATCCCTACAGGGCAGCCCGGAGGACTGTGTCACATTAAAAGGCTCAAAGTCCTTCTCTCCAGCTTCCAGGGCAGGAAGATGATGCCCAGGCCTCAGTTTTCCCAGTTGCAGATCTACCCTCGCCTGGCCAGCAGAATCAACTGTGGCTTCCTGCTCATAATGTTGAGTCCTCAAGGACACTGTCTCCCCCATCAGGCTGGAAATCCTCTGAGGATGAGAACCCTGTTTTCTTTCTTCTTGCCTGTCTTCTCACTCCATCTGGAATTCCCAGATAAGAACTAGGATCCGGAACAGAAAGAGCCCAGGACTGGGACTCACTGAACGCACGTGTTATGTTGCCCAAGTCGTGTCTTCTGTCACAATCTGTCTTCTGGCAGAGTCTGTTTTCATCATGGTGGAGATGAGAGAACAGAGGCTTGCAAGGCAGATCAGTGTTACCTTTCAGCCCTGCCAGAGGCTAGCTGGGTGACCTCAGGAAAATGTCTTAACCTCTCTGAGCCTCCGTTTCCTCAAATGCAAAAGAACTGTAATAATACCTACCTTATAGTGTTGGTGGGAGAATTAAATGAGTAAACACAGAGCCAGCTAACACACAATGCCTTCTTCCCTCCCCCCACCTCCCTCTGTCCCTCTTCTCTTCCATCTCAAACTGAATTCACAGCTCCCTCTGTGGACTGATGACTTTGCTGGTGTCGAAGTGATACAGCAGATCCCTGGGGGACAAAAGAAGCTTTAATGTCAGTGCTGGGTGGAGCCCTGAGTGTGGAGAGCGACAGTCTGTGCTGAGCGGAGTGTAGCCCTGGGTGTATGAGGCAGGGCATTCCTGATTGACACATCTTCCATGAGGATAAACCAAAATATGACACTGTTACTGTCAGACCCTGAGCAGCAGAACACGGAGGAGCCTAAATATTTCATAGTCGAATTCATCAATAATGGAGACAGAGACTAAATTACATAACTGTCACCTTTCTGTTAAATAATATTTTCTGCGGGGGCCTGGGAGGGGCAGTAGAGGCCTTTATTATAAGTCATGAATGATTTAGGCCAGGAGATAAAAGGGATCAGGAAGAGAGGAAGGGAGAGGGATTTTCTAGGATCACCCAACTCACCATAGGGGATGGCTGGAGGGAATTGAAAAGCGTGAGGGTTTTGGGGGAGAGGGTGCTGGACGTACATGTGGGAAGGCTTTGCGGGCTGAGGCATGACTTCCACAGCAGGACAGGGTGATTAGCATACTAACCTCAGGCTCACTGTCAAATTGTTCCTCTTATATGGAGAAGGACAGACAAAAGCTCAGACAGCAAGAAATCAGAAATTTGGAGCTATATGTCCCCATCAGATAGAGAGGTACCCAGAGTGCAGGAGCTTGTCTCTCCCATCAGACCAAAGGCTTCCTGAGTGCAGCAACTGTGTCTCCCCATGAAACTGGGGGCTTCGAAGGCCAGGGCCTATGCCTTCCTCATCAGAGAAGTCCCCAGGGCAAGCACACTCCCTGTCCAACGGGCAGCGTTGTGCGGCTCCAACAGGCCCCCCCAGTGGCATGGGTGTGATGCGACGTCTGCCCTGATGTCAGAGCAGCAGTTCCTGGGAGGCAGGCCTCTGTGTCCCCCAATTGGAGTGGGTCTCTGTAGGCAGGAACTATGTCTCTTCCATCAGCCTGGAGTCTTCCTGAGGTCTTGGCCTCTGCCTTTTCCAGTGGACTTGGGAGCCCCTGAGGACAGAGTCTGTGTCTCTCCTCTCAGACTGGTTGCTTCCTGAGGGGGGCGCCTGACTCCTTTTCCCACACCTTTCTTTGCTCGGTGGAGGAGGGAAGGGCTGAGTCCCAGCCGCCTCCAGGTGTCCTGGGGCCTCGGTAGCAGCAGGAGGGTCCTCTCCTCTCCTCCCTCCCCTCCTGGGGAGGGAGCCCCAGTGGGCATGTGTGCAAACTCACCCTGCACCGTCAGCCCCGCCGTGGGAAGGGCGAGGGCTGGGAGCGTGGTGCCCGCTAAGTGTATAATTACACACTACTTGCAGTAATTTTCCTCTTCCTCAAGAAGCACACGTTGGCCCTGATTTTCCTATCTGCAGATTGTAAGCTCGTAATTAGCAGCAAATTACCCACACAAGTGACAAATTTTTGTGCTTTCAAGTAAACAGACAAAATACCCATGGTTCATAAATTGCCTCTCGGTGCAACAGGCACCTGGCTCCCAGGATGCCCAGCCTGCCCACACGTGGTGGGGAAAGGGGGCCGAGAGCGGCATGGGGTGGAGGCTGCAGTCACTGGATGAAGGATGGACTGACTGGCTCACCTTCAGAGTCAGTCCTCCCTGCTCCCTGGCTGGCCCCACCAAGTCGGAATCCTTGGTCTGGGTTAGGTTCCTGATGCCTGACACAGATGTGGACCACTAGGGTGGCATTACTGGACATGCACTAGGTTCTCAAACCCTCATCTGTCACCCAGGTGCTCATTATAAGCAGTCTCGTATCTTTTCTCAGCCAGTATCCCCTCGTTGGGTACCACATGCCAGCAGGGTGCCACTTTTTACTTGCCTTTTTTCTTTTTTCGGTTGCACCCTATAGCATGTGGAATCCTTGTTCACCGACCAGGGATTGAACCTGTGCCCCCTGCGTTGGAAGCATGGAGTCTTAACCATTGGACTGCCAGAGAAGTCCCTCTTACTTATTTGCCTTTAAACAGGAGTTCTTAACCTTTTCTGGGCCATGGATCCTTGGGAGACAGGGCATTTAGGAGGTAATTAAGGTTGAATATGGACTTCCCCAGTGGCTCAGACGGTAAAGCGTCTGTCTGCAACACAGGAGACCCGGGTTCGATCCCTGGGTTGGGAATTTCACCTGGAGAAGGAAATGACAGCCCACTCCAGTATCATTGCCTGGAAAATCCCATGGATTGCGGAGCCTGGCAGGCTAGCGTCCACGGGGTAGCAAAGAGTCGGACAAGACTGCGCGACTTCACTTTCTTTAAGGTTGAATGAGGTCTGGGACTTCCCTGGTGGTCCAGTGGCTAAGACTGTGAGCTCCCAATACAGGGAGCCCGGGTCAGGGAACTAGATCCCGCTATGCCTCAACTAAATATCCTGAATCAAAGCAGCTAAAAGATGCCACATGCTGCAGTTAAGACCCAGTCAAATAAATAAATAGATACGTTATTTTAAAACTTACATGAGGTCACAAGGGTGGGGCCCTAATCTGATGGAACTGGTGTCCTAATAAGCAGGGGAAGAGACACCAGGTCTCTCTCTCTCTTTTTCCCTCTTTCCCCAAGTGCACAGAGGGAAAGCCGTGGGAGGCTACACTGAGAAGGCTGCTGTCTGCAAGCCAGGAAGAGAGGCCTCCTAACCAGAAACCAGCCCAGCTGACACCTTGATCCTAGACTTCAGCCTCCAGAACTGTGAGAAAATAAATTTCTGGTGTTTTAACCACCCGGTCTATGGAAGTCTCCTAGGCAACCTGAGCAGATTAACACACCAGGTAACTCCTCTGGGCCAATGTCCTCACAGGTAAAATGAGGGTAACCATGGAGCCTCCCACACAGGATCGCAGGGGTTACATGAGATCAGGTATGGAATTCGTCTCAGTGTCCCTTGCACAGTGTAAGTGCTGGATGGCTGTGCTATAATATTTTAGGATTTCAGTGAATTACTCTCTTTGCCCTTCCTCTTCATGTTCATTCATGTCCTTTCCCATCACGTTCCCAGAGTTGGTGAATGCTCATTTAATAAAATTTGATTTCCTGTGCTCTCCAGTACTTTTTTTAAAAATTTGACTGTGCCGGGTCTTAGCCGCAGCACAGAGGATCTTCACTGTGGCATTGGGGATTTAGTTCCCTGACCAGGGATCAAACCTGGGCCCTCAGTAGTGAGAAAGTGGAGTCTTAACCACTGGACCACCAGGAAGTCCCTCCCCAGTACTCTTGAACTCTCCACTACCGACCCCAAACCGCAATGCCCCTACCCTCCTGCAAAGGAGATGCCTCACTGTGGAGGCAAATAGGATCTGAAGTTACGTACTCTTATCACCCTCTCTGATCTCAGAGTCTTCACCTTTAAAGTGGGGTTAATAACACTTCATCAGACTGAAAAAAGGTAATATGTGTAACATGCTTGGCCTGAGCATCTGTTACCTGTGGCCACAAGGTAACAATAGCTGTCATCAGTATTATTGTCCCTTGTTATCTGTTACTGTGGTGGCTCCCAATGAAACACACCTCCAGGAATCATGGCCTATGTACTCCCCTCCCACATTGATTCTGGGCTGGCCAGAGATGTGCTTTAATCAATAGAATATGGTAGAACTGACTTGGGTCAGTTCCGGGCCTAAACCTTAAGAAGGCCTAACGGACCTGATGTGCTGAAGCTGGCTCGTACCTGCTTGCAAGGGCTTATTGTTAAATTTTCAGGAATTTTATGAACTGATTGATATCAAGTTGGTAGCCTGAAATTAATCTTGATGGAAATATTTGCCCTATAGAAATTGGCAAATCCTATATACAAATTACAGAGAAGGCAATGGCACCCCACTCCAGTACTCTTGTCTGAAAAATCCCATGGACAGAAGAGCCTGGTGGGCTGCAGTCCATGGGGTCGCTAAGAGTCGGACACGAGTGAGCAACTTCTCTTTCACTTTTCACTTTCATGCATTGGAGAAGGAAATGGTAACCCATTCCAGTGTTCTTGCCTGGAGAATCCCAGGGATATGGGAGCCTGATGGGCTGCCATCTATAGGGTTGCACAGAGTCAGACACGACTGAAGTGACTTAGCAGCAGCAGCAGCATATACAAATTAAGGGCCTTCCTTCTTTTCTTCTTTCCCCTCCCCCTCTTCCTCCCTCCTTCCCCCTCCTCCTTCCTGCCCTCTCTCCATCCTTCTTGCCCCCTCTCCTCACTTCCTTGTCTCATTTTTCTTTTTCCTCCTGCAGGGCCGGTTGCCAGCACCTAACAACTTGACAGCTTCCACTTTTGAACTTTCATGAACCTAAACCACCACGTAGGAAGTTCAGCCAGTAGATAAAGAATCCGCCTGCAATGCAGGAGACACAGGAGATGCATTGGGAAGAGATGCGTTCTCTGGGTTGGGAAGATCCCCTGGAGGATGAAATGGCAACCCACTCCAGTATTCTTGCCTGAAAAATCCCTTGGACAGAGGAGCCTGGTGGGCTACAGTCCAGAAAGTTCGAAAAGAGTCAAGCTCTACTGAGTGACTAAGCAGGCGCACCTTTCAGGAAAGACCATCACTTGGAAAAGCCCCACAGGGAGAGACAGCCCCTGGGATTACATTGAGGAAAACCGAGGAACTCGGATAAATGACTGGCAGAGCCACTCCAAGCACGCCGAAGCCTTCTGAGCCCTGCTCCACCCGTGAGTGAAGAGGCCACGGACAGTCCAACCCCAGGAGACACCATCACATGGGGCGGAGACGCGCTGTCCTGATGTAACCTGTCTGAATTCCTGACCCACAGAGCCGTGAACATTTGAAAGATGTGCTGTGTTAAAGCGTTAAATCTGGGGACTTCAGAATGCATCAATAGATAGAAGCGCTGTCCACCCTGAGGCAAAGGGCCAGCCACTCTCTTCGTTGTGTGCCTTTCATCCCCTTCTGCATTTCCTGGCTTCCAGGAAGCTCAAAGGAGAGGTGCCCAGCTTGCCACACCGAATAAGGGAAGCCCTTACTGGCCCCTGAACCACCCTGATCTTCCAGGGATCCTAGGGGGGCATCCTGACTCACACCCCTCCCCAACCCCATATAAAGAGATGTCAGGGGAGGGACTCAGCTGGGCCATCTGATGTGGAGCTGAGATAGGAATGAGGCCCTTCCCTCCTCTGTTGACATTTAAAAAGGACAAAATCAGGAGGAAGGTAAATGTTACTTTTCTCTTCTCCTGAGGACCAGGGAAGAGAGAGGCTGACCCAGGGTTTGCATTGTTTCAAGCTTGGTGAGGGTGCTGCAGTGCTGGGTGTGAGGTCACTGCAGGCTGAAGGGGTGGTCACTGCTGGTGGACTTGACATCCTGCCCTGGAGGTTACTCGGGACTGGTGTGGGGTTCAACCGCCCTCTCAGTCTTGCTCCAGCACCCTTGCAGCTGGGTAAATCCAGTGATCCCATCCAGGGGTGAGTCCACTGGTCTGCAGTATTCCCAAATTCCTGACAGCTACTAATATGGTGGATTTGGAATTGGAATCCTGAGAATCCTTGGAAATTCCTGAAATCATGCTGTATTTTCTACTTTCTATACTATATTTGTGTGTTTTTTTAAAAGTGAATGACCATAAATAATAAATGATGAATCATTTTTTCTGTAATGGGGTTGTGTTAAAAGTTTCAGAGGTCTTTTATTAAAAACAGAAAAACAAAAAACAACGTTGAACTTCCCTGGTGGTCCAGTGGTGAAGACTCTACACTCCTCATAGAGAGTGAAGTCAGACAGAGGAGAAATATCATATGGTCCCTTATATGTGTGATCGAAAAAGAAATGACGTGGGTGAACTCACAAACCAGAGACTCATAGACTTAGAAAGCAAAGCTATGGTTGCCAGGGGGAAGGGACAGTTAGGGAGTCTGGGATGGTCATGCACACACTGCTACATCTAAAATGGATAACCAACCAGGACCTACTGTATAGTACATGGAACTCTGTTCAATGTTATGCAGCAGCCTGGATGGGAAGGGAGTCTAGCAGAGAATGGATACATGTATATGTATGGTTGAGTCCCCTTGCTGTTCACCTGAAACTACTGCAACATTGTTAATCAGCTATATCCCAATACAAAATTAAAAATTAAAAAAAAAGACTCCACACTCCCACTGCAAGGGGCTCAGGCTTGATCCCTGGTCACAAGACCCTGCATGCCATGTGGCACAGCCAAAAATATAAAATAAACACATGGTTCATTGTTACTGTAACACTGTTACTGCACATCTTGTTTTATTGTGCTTTGCTTTTTTGGTTTGTCCTATTCACAAATACTGATTTTTTTTTTTTTTTTTTTACAAATTGAAGGAAGATCTGTGGCAAGCTTGTGTCGAGCAAGTTTATCAGTGATATTTTTACAACAGCATTTGTTCACTCTGTTTCTCTTTGTCACATTTTGGCAATTCTTGCAGTATTTCAAGCTTTTTCATCATTATTATATTTGTTATGGGGATCTGTGATCAGTGATCTTTTGATATTACTACTATGACTCGATGAAGGCTCAGAAGATGCTGGCATTTTTTAGCAATAAATTATTTTAACTTAAGGTATATACATTGTTTTTATACATTTAATATTTATTGTACATTTAATAGACTATGGGACAGTAAGAACATTACTTTCATATGCATTGGGGAAACCAAATAATTTGTGACTTGCTTTATTGCTATATTTGCTTAATTGTGGTGATTTGGAACCAAACCTGTAATATCTCCAAGGTATTCCCATACTCTGAATCAACATATTTTGACAAGACTATGTATTTCAATAGCATGTAAATTTGCTGCCTCCTAATGTAGATACTTGAAAGAGAAAACATTAAAATAAAGGAGCATTAACACAAAATTAATGACTAGTCATTAAAAATGGAAAGATACAGGTATTTAATATTTATTTTATTCTTAAAATTTTTTAGGGACTTCCCTGGCGGTCCAGTGGTTGAAACTTCACCCTCCGATGCAGGGGGTGCGGGTTCGATCCCTGGTTGGGGAGCTAAGATCCCACATGCCTCTTGGCCAAAAAACCAAAACATAAAACAGACACAATACTGTAACAAATTTAATACTCTTTACAAATGAATAAATAAAAATAAAAAAATTTAAACCTACAAGGCACCACTTGACCTGATCTTCGTTTTGTAACAAAAATTCCAGACACAGGAAAAAATAGAAACTTTTGTGTTGACATTGTTGGAATCGTCAAGCAAATGTCCAAAATTGCCTTCAATTTGATGGTTAGGACTCACATTGCTTCATCTAAGCTCATTTTTTGTTTAACAACAAAAATGCTTTGTCTGCTTTCCCTGATTTTCTTTTTGCCGCTAAAATTGATATTGCCTTTGCTCATACAGATTTTAGATCAGCTTCTGAATTGGGGTCTGGGAATTCTGCAGCATTCTTATTTTCTTCTCTTTGCATTTCTCCCACAGCAAATATTCAAGCACTGGAAAGTGTCAGTGATAGTGACTGGGTAGTACTTGAAGAATGTAACATTCAGATGCCAGCAAAGTTAACAGGACTACACATACCAAATTGCCAATTTAAGGGCTTATTTTGCTTCCAAAGCTTATTTCTTGGAATATCACTCAGAGGATTTGTATAAGATATACTATGCATATAAACTTATTAATATTTATTTTATCTGTAAGAGTGACTCACCATTGGCAGCAGACAGGGCTCCCAACATACACTGATATAATAGCCACAGCTACAAGCAAGACTGACAGTTTAGACAGTAAAATTCCTACCTATGAGCGCTTGACCCAGTTCCCAGAGACACTGACCTTAACCTTCAGTTCCACATATCAGAGTTTTCAGCTTTTGCTTTCAGCTTGACATCTTCAGTTGATCCCTTCAAAGCAGTCACATCTATGTGTTGATTATGAAGCTTTAACTCTCACAACTTTCTCCCATTTTTCAGTTTTCTTGACTGACTTTTCTTGAGACTTGGAATTTGAGAAAGAGAATTTCTAGCAATGCAGGGAAGACACTGTTGCACTGTAACACTAGGTCTACAGCATGGCTTGAGGGACGTGGGCTTTATCCAAGGAGCATGATCTCTTGACATGCTTGCCTTTGGATGGGATTTTATTGCCCAAAAGTTCATTAAAGAGAGAGCTGGACTCTCAGTAGAAAGAACTCCCCACCTCGCTGGCTCCCCAGTTCTCTGCCTTCCCTGCTGAGCTCTTCTTACAAGGCAAGTTCCCCCCAGAGACCTGTTTTTAGCTCTTGTCTTCATCTTCATGCTCATCTGGGGCACCCCCATCTATGATATTGGTTTCAATGCACTGGTGAAACCCAGATTCATGTCTCTAACTCAGACCTCTCACTCTTTCACCTAAAGATCTGTTTGTAAGAGTTTTGCTTTCTAGCCTCATGTCTCCAGGCTCCGCTACTTCAAGTATTTACTTTTGGCTGTCCTGGGTCTTGGTTGCTTTGCCCCGGCTTTCTCTAGGTTGGTGAGTGGAGACTACGTCTTATGGTGTGCGGGCTTCTCGCTGCGGTGGCTTCTCTTGTTGCGAAGCTCGACCTCCAGAGTGTGCAGGCTTCAGTAGCTGCGGCTCTGGGGCCCAAGAGTGCATGCGCTGTGTAGTTGTGGGCACAGGCTTAGCTGACCCGTGGCGTGTGGAATCTTCCCAGACCGTGTATCCAGCCCATGTCCCCTGCATTGACAGGTGGATTCCTATCTACTGGACCATGAGGGAAGTCCCAGACTTTGCTACTTTAGAAGCAACAGGAGTATTTCTAGCAGGGGACAAAATGGTTTCATTGAACTGGAAGGTGGGTTTTTCATCATTCCCTTTTGGTTTCTCATGCTAAAAGGGGGATTATTGTGTTGACTGAGGTGCTTGACCTTAAAAACCACTGGGGAAAAATGGGCAAGGAGGTATATGGGGTATCTCCTAGTAATTCTGGGTCAAGTGGTAAAAGTTAATGGAAGACCATAGTGACCCCAAACAGGCAACACCATCAAAATCTCAGCCTTCTGCAGATGAAAAATTAAGACTGTTCCACTACATAAACGACCCTGACCAACTGAGGTGTTTGTGAAGGGCAAAAGGGACATGAGATGAAATGGGAAATACCAACTCTGGTCGTGTGATTATTAGATTCAGAAACAAGAACTATAGTTTTACCCATGTTGCACCCCTTTATGATGAATATATCGATTTATTTTAATAAAATTTCTTTTTGTAACTCCTATCCCCATTCCCTATTATTGTACATAGGGATTTTTTGATAGTTATATTTGCAATTTGTTCAAAGGGTTCTAGAATGTCAATATGGGATAATGATGGAATTAGAAAGAGAATGGGCATCCCAGATATCCAGATATAATTACTGATATGAATTTGGACTGAACCCTGTTGGACAAAAGGGTAAGTTATCATTAGTGAGGAATAATGACACTGTTATCTAGAAGCAGGTTTTGGTGGTAGTCCTGGTCGTGGATGAGTTTAAGAACGGAAGAGTATATGTTGACCTCATGCAGCCAAGAGGTGGATTGTTGTAGACATTTTTTATTCTTCTGAGATGCCTTTAAACTTCTTTCTTTATTTGGGATTTCATATCTTATATGTCTGCCTTCTTCTTAGTAGGAACCAGAGCTCGCTTTCCCAGGATGCCTTGCATTCTGTATAGAGAATAGTTAACCATTTATTGAGAACTTGGGTTGTACCAGACCCTGTGTTAAACACTTTTCCTTCTATATTTCAGTTCCCACAACTACTTTATATGGTAGGTTAACCTCATACTGGAGACAAGAAAGCTGAGAGTCAGAGAAGTAACTTGTCCAAAATCACACAGCTAATAAATGGTGGAGCTGAAATTAATCAGTAAGTGGTGGGCCTGGGACCATCTGACCACAGTGACAATGCTAATTTTAACAATCTGCTCAAGGTGATATCTATGTTTGTTGAACACACATATATGGTCATTATAATTTCAAGTATTAAAGGTATTACTTGAGAAGCATGGAGGAGAACTTAGTGGAGATCCAGGAAGACTACAGGGAAGAGATGTTGCCTGAGTCACTAGGGATGTGGGGAACTCGTTAGACAAAGGAGGATGGGCAGGACACTCCAGACTGTGGTAACTGCAGGTGCAAATGCCAGAGGAATGAACTGGTGTGACCGGACGGCCCATGCTGCAGTATATGAGGGGAGCAGAGGGTGGGAAGTCAGACCCTGGTCCCTCAGAGAGCTGTGAGCTAAGCTGAAGGAGTCTGCACTTGATTCTGGAGTCTACAGTGAGTCACAGAGGGATTTTAAGTGGGTTTGCAATTTGAAAATCTCTGGCAGAGCAGGATGATGGTTTGCAGGGTGCGTAGGCTGGAAGCAGGGAAGCCTTTGGCATAATCCAGGTGAGAAGCGAGCCGGCTCAAACTGCAAAAGCGGTGGTGATGGTGATGGGAGGAGGAAGTGAATGCAGGGGATGGATAGAGAGGTGTGGAGGAGGCAGAAGTTGAAGGACTTGAATGTGGATTTAAAGAGGGAAGGAGGCCCGAGGGTTTGGTCCCAGGGGTCTGTCTGGGTGATGTGGAAATGGAGAGCCATTGGCTGAGAGAAGAAATGCAGGAGGAAGAATGAGGTTGTCAGAGTTAAGCAGAGAGGTGGGCAGTCTCAGGGCGCCCGAGGCTGAAGATGCAGCTAGTAACAGCTAACGATTACTAATCACATGTAGCACACTGGGCCCGGGGCTAACAGCCAACGTCATAGGGACATTTGGAGATTATGTGAGTTAACACATGGCAGAGGTTCAGAACAGCGCCTCTCGAAAAGTAAGTGTTCTGGAAGGAACTGCTATTATTATTACTATTACCAGCTTTGTTTTACAGACAGGGGGGTTGGGACTTAAAGTGGGTAAGGACAACCTTACTTGTCCAAGGTCCACAGGCAAGAAGCTGCAGTCTGACTCCAGGGCAGTGCCCCTGACGTCATATCACCCTGTCTGTGGAGGAGGGGCCTAGATGAAGTCCCACGGCAGTCACACAAAAGCAATAAAGACGGTGGGGGGCGGGGTCGGTGGGTGGGCTGGAGCCCAAGGAACACTGACAAATCTGTCCCCAAAGTTCCTTTGCCAATTGCGTCCTCTGGGGGCCCCCCTGGTGCCTATGCTTTAATGCTCAGACTGCTCACCCTGGGAATGGTTTTCAACAGTACATTCCCAACATATCCCTGCGTCTTACCCAAGAATCTGTGCTTCAGTGATTATAGAGGAGTCAAGGTTCCTGGGCTGACCTTGAGAGGACCTAGAGCTCACTGTGAATTCCTTCAGCACAGGAACGATGCCGAGGGTCCTCCACTGAAAGATGTGGGCAAATGGGGAACCTCCTCAAGGACTGTGGTGAAAGATGAGATAATGTAGTAAGTTTAGTTATTATTATTATTGACTACCATTGTTATTGTTATTGGTGCTCATTTTCTAAAAATAGTTTTATTTATTTGTTTTTGGTTGTGCTGGGTCTTCATGCTGTGAGGGCTTTTCTCTGGTTGTGGCAAGCGGGAGCCACTCTCTAGTTGCAGTGCACAGGCTTCTCTCGTTGTGGATCATGGGCTCTAGGCGCGTGGGCTCAGCAGTTGTGGCCCCCCGGCTCTAGAGCACAGGCTCAGTAGTTGCGGCACGTGGGCTTTGTTGCTCCTCAGCATGTGGGATCTTCCCTGATCAGGGATTGAACCTGTGTCTCCTGCATTGGCAGGCAGATTCTTTACCACTAAACCATGAGGGAAGCCCCTGGTACTCATTTTTCACTCTCCAGGGGGTAGCACAGCATCTAAACTCAGCGAGCTCCTGTGGGATGAATGCCTGAATCAGAACACCTCGGGTCTCTTTCGAACTTCTCTTTGGACAAATCACTTGGAGCCTCAGTTTCCTCGCCTGTAGACGGGAGACACTCATCCCTACCTCCCAGGGTTCCTGCAATGAAATGAGAGAACATGAATCTGTGTTTTGAGGACTGTGGAGTGTTCTACAAACGCGGTGCACAATCAAGCTCTGCCTCCCCTCCCAGAACGCAGCTGGCAGCAGACCAGGGACGATGAGTGGGAGGCTGCCTCGGACTGGTGGGAAGTTCAGTTCCTTGTCAGACAAGTGGGGCGAGGTCAGCAGGGTGGCCAGGAGTTCGTGGGCCAGGTGTGGGCCGCCAACAGCTCTCTGGGTCCAGCGGGGATTGTTACGGCTAATGGACTGCAGCCTCCTCCATGCCTGTCTAATGGTTTGGTATCAACAAGGAAAGTATACACAGCACACAGGATATTCAGTGTCCTGAATGTATACTTACTTCTGCACTTCTTCTTATGTGTGTGTATATACCTGGGGGAGGCTCAGCTCTCTCCCAGAGTAAGGAGGTGGCAAAGTTAAATCTTTGGGAAGCTTCCTCTTACAGGCAATGCAGATACTGGAGTACTGGGAACGCTTGGCTTTGTTTGTGTATCCAGCCTGATGTCTGTAAGCCAACCTTGTGCACATGTGTCTGTCTGATGGGGCCAGTGGCGATAGTGAGGCCAGCCTATGGTTACAGACCACGGCGAACACTGGTGGCAACGTGGTGGTGGTGGTGAGTGGGCTGATGGGGCCTCTTGGCTGCCGCTCCACACACTGTACACCTTTTTTCCTGTAGATCAGACCCTTCCTTAAGAAGGACTGGAGGTGGAAGGAGGAGGGGTGTCTTCATCCCTCAGTACCCAGTGTTCAACCAGCAGCCTCTCCCTGACAATTCAGTGCTTGCAATATCAATTTTCCCTTCCAGAAAGCAGTTCACTTTTGCTATGTGATTGGGAAGGTAATAGGTTGGAGCAACTCCCTGCCATGGCATTTTTATTTAAGTGGAGTGAACACGTTCTGCCTGGCCCTTCCTCTGAACCTTTGCTCAGACTGCTCCCACCATTCTGAACACCTTCATTCAAGCTGACATCTCACCTATCCCCAAAGGCTCGGCTCAAAGGCACCTTCTTTATTGTACCTTCTTACCTCTCCTCTCGTGTGATAGAATTGAATTCTCTGTTCTAGGTACTCCAGGTCACAAAAACAACCGTGTAGGCGTCCTGTATGACTCCGAGGCCAGCAAATCTAAGGGGTCAATGTCCTTCCCAGGTTTAGGCTGTACGGTCTTGGGGTTCAGCTCTGTGTGGCCCAAGATTCTGAGGCCTGGTGCCATGGTGGGTTAGTAAATGTTTAACAACCAGCTCTCTAGGAGAAAGACCCTGACTTGTACCACACGCCAATTTCCATGATATAAATACTCCCACCATGGCTGACAAAGCTATAGAAATGGCACTAGTGAAGGAGCAGTTGAGAAGAGATGTGTACATTCAGCTGTGAGCTCGTGTGAGCTGGTTCCAGGACATGACTGCTGATTCATGACTATGCTCCAGAGATGCTGACATGAGCTAGTGCCTGGCACACAGTAGGCCCTCGGTGCATGTTTGAAAGAATGAATGAATCAATGAATACATTAAAAAGTAGATGGATAAAGAGTTGGATGAGTGGGTGGATGGGAATCGGGTTGCTCGGGCAGCAGTGACTCTCGGTGGCTTTGGCTGGGGGAGGTGAGAAGAGAGAAGAGGTTGCTCTGTGCTGGGCAGGGCTGCTGGCGTCCAGCACCAGGCAAATTCGAAGTACCCCAGTTCCCCCTCTGAAGGGACCTCCTGCCTCCCCCCGCCCCACCAGGCCTCCCCCAGTGCTGAAGCGGCTTTGCTTTCTTTCATAAATAACCTGTAATGCCGTTGCACATGGTTTTCTTGTTGGGGCTTTTGTTCTTCACCCATGACAAAAGCCACACTAATGAATTATTGGAAGAACCAAGCCCTGCCAGAGAGGCTGGGTGAGCACAGATGGGGAGGTGTGGATCTGGCCAGCCCAGGAGGCTGAGCAAGTTCCTGAAGAGAACTTGCCTTAGAAAGTCCTGATGGTTCATACGTGTCCAGGGCTTTACACAGACCAACCATCTCAAGGAATCCTCTGTGAGCCACTGGGCAGGTGTCATTAACATCCCCATGCTCCCAGCTGTTTCCACAGAAGGGCTTTCGTACCCACTGTTCCCTCTGCCTGGAACACCCTTGCGGCCGGATATCCCCCTCTGGTTACGCAGGTCCTTGATCTGAACGTTACCTCCACAGAGGGGCCGTCCCTGACTACCCTGTCCAGAAAGACACCTCTCCTTGTTCTCCATTCCCTTGTCCCACTTGAATTTTGTTTTGCTAGCATCAATCATAATCTGATGTCTCGGACTGAATGGCAGAAGGCAGATCCCCAAGATAAGGATCTGAGGCCAAGTAGTATTCAGTGACTCCAGGAAACACCCATGGGGTGTAGTGGGGAAGTAATTAATACGGGGGAGGGAAGACAGCCAATGAAAGCTGCAGTAATTATTAGCTGTGGAGATCTGTGCCCCAACCTGGACGGGGAACTCTGGGAGCCAGTGTAGGACACACACCTCGGAGGCATTCTGCCCGAAGGGTGAGGGAGCCGGGGTGTTTATGCACCAGCCCGGTGAGTCACTGACTGAGGGCTGCTCCCAGGGAGCTGAGAGTTTCTGGCTCTTCTGGCTGCTATGGAGGCAGGCACGAAGGCCTTGGGCAAAGGCAATTAGAAGTCGGCCTGAGGGCAGTGAAGTTAGTACAGTAGGACATGGGCTGAGCACCCACAGGCTCTTCTAGACCTGATATGACATAACAATGTTCTGTTGTCTTCCCCGATAAATGAAAGGGAGGGACTTTGTTATGTTCACAGGTACAACCTCTGTGCCTGGAACACTGGTAATCATGACAAAGTTGTCGAATAAATGGATGCCCATTTTACTGATAAAGATGATGAGGCTCAGAGGCATGAAGGACTGACTGTAGCCACATTGGATCTGTCCACAACAGGAAGTATTTACTGAGCACCCACTTTGGGTCTAGCGCTTTAAGTCTCTCTGACTCCAGTTTCTGGGCTTCCCCCTAGTCATGTCCTCTCCCAGCCTGGGTCCCAGTGAAGGGGAGGTGTGGCTTCCTGGACCCCATTCCACATCCCTGGCACATGAATGCTCCTCTGTTCTCAGTCTGACCTGGTGGGGACAGGTCTGAGAAGCCTTCAGTTGAGGCTCAGGCACAGCCAGGATCTATCTGAAATGTTATTTTGTTTTTCCATTTTGCTTGGAATAATGACTGACATTTCCACCTCCTTCATCCCAAGAAAGGATCCAAGGTCAGAGACTGAGGCCAGGCTTTCTTGCCTCCAGGAGCTTTGGGTTTTGTTATCAATGCAGCAGAGACACTCCCACCCAGTTAGGGTAGGAGGTGGAGGTCTCTTGAGGGGGAGAGAAGAGAGAGTGGACTAGATAAGGGATGAGGAAAAAGTGAGTGACTAGGAGGGAGAAGGGCCTCTCCAGCCCAGGAAGGAACAAAAATCTGGGGACTTTGTTTGGGGCCTTGTGTCCCTTTAGCCTGCAATGCCAGATGGGGATATTTGTGCAGGCTGGATGATAAGTGTGGGGGCCCTGAGGGTCTCCAGGGTCCACTGTGGTCACTTAGAGGGCTGCTGTGGAGACCTCTCAGAGCATGACTAGGGCAGCCGGCCGACTGAGGCCTGGCCTAGGGTTCAGGAGCCAAGGCAACAAGAATCAATTACCATGGCAACCACAAGGCCTGAGGCCTCTTCTTTGGGTCCCAGATTCTTCTATGACCTTGGAGACTCCCCTCAAACATAACTAAAGCAGATTTTTCAACACTCTGGCAATTGGAGGCTTGGGAGCTGAATTTATTTGACTTGAAAAAATAAAACGATATGACATTTATTGTGTGTGGATGTTGCTGAGTAAATTCAAACCCACTCCAGTGCAGAGGGACCTGTGGGCCTGTGGATGAAGGTGACTGAGCTGAGAGGCACACCACCAGCCTCCCGTCTGCTAGTGGATCTGGCCAGGCAAAGCCAACCCCGGGGTCAGGCCTCCTGACTGCTTGGAGGGCACTGGAGACCATGGGGAAAACACTGGAGGAACTTAATTTTTTAAAAAGTATATGAAAATCACATTTGCTTATTTCTGATTATAAAAATAAATATCCTGCTTGCAGAGATATAGGGAAAATAGAAGCATTCAAAGACATGAAAATCACTCATAATCTCATCACCTACAATAATCATTAAAATGAACTATCTGTTCTTCTCATCTTCAGTCTGTATAACAGCTTTTACATAACTGAGACCATATTAATATTATTTATATAATTTATATTCTATCTATAGAATATAGATAGGCGGCAAAGGTCCCTGAACTCTGAATGGTAAACAAATGAAAAACACAAACACACACTCACGTGTCAACTTGCACAGACAGTGGAAAATAGAGCAGGGGGCAGAATGCTGAAAAGTAGTAAGTCCCCAGTCTGCTACTAAACAGCATCATGACCCTGAAGAAGCCACCTTACCCTCTCATGCCTCAGTTTCTTAATCTGTAAAATGGGGTTGATGAAACCTCATTTAACTACCTCCCAGTATTTTGGAGAGCATCAGATGTGAAAGTCCTCTATCTACTGTAGCGGTATCATTAGGCCATGATAAAAGAATCAGGATCTCTAGCTTTTGGCATTAAATTTTCTGTGTGACTTTGAATCAATTCCTTTGTTTCTCTGGTTCTTAGTTACCTACTTAGTTAAATGAAGGACTGGACTAGGATTCCTAATAATAAAACTAATAATTTTTAGAATGCTCACTATGTGCTAGGCACAGTATGGAGCACTTCATATGCACTTTCTCATTTAATCCCCCTAATTTAGCAGTCCTATGAACTTGGCACTATTCTTATCACCATTTTTTGGACACAGAGAGGTTAAGCAACCTCCCCACATTTACCCAGACAGTAAGCAGTAGGTATGGGGTGAAACTGGACTCCTGAGCATTGCTGTCAACAAAGCTCCTACCTCGATAGAAGAGTTCTTTATCTGTATTGGGCAGAACGGTAGCCACTGGCTCTGTGTGACTGTTGCGCACTTGAAACTTGGCTAGTGTGACTGAGAAACTGAATCTGAAATTTGACTTTATTTAAACTCAAATACTAGTACGTATACATTGGCTATGTATTTGGCCAGCATAGCTCTATTGTGTCAGCTTTTGGTCCCTCTTCTCTGTAAGAGGGAGCATCAAGTAGTGGAGAAGAGTATAGACTCTACAGTCTCTGGACCAAATTCTCTGATTGGAAAACCAGCTTTGCCACTTTTTAGCTGTGTGACCTTGGGGGAGTTATTGAACCTCTCTGTTCCTTAAATCCCCCTAAAACTGGGCGGATGTGAGGGCAAATGGCGTTTAGGCTGAGCACTTCACGGCTGTGCTACTGTCTACATACCCCTTCAGAGAAGTCCTGGGTTAAAGGATGAAAACAGAGTGAGGTGGGGCTAGATTGGCCTCAAAGGGCTGAGTGGGAGCCCCCCTTGGGGTCTTCTTTCCACGCTCGCTCAGGGGCCAGATGTGTCTCCTGAAGGCCCCCGGGACGGTGGGCGTGCGGGTTCCCCGAGGAGAGCCAGAATTAATCGAAGAGGCAGCGAGTCCCCAGGGCTTGTCGGGTGTTTGGAACAAGGAGCGTGTGGGACCCGTCCTGGGACCGTCCTGGGACCCCTCCCATCCTCTAGCGCATCGGAGTGGTGGGGGGCGGGGGGTGGTGGCTAAGCCTGGGGTGCTGAGGGTCAGAGGGGCTGGGAAATCNGCGTAGCCTAGCACACTACAGTCCGTGGGGTCCCAGAGAGTCAAACATGACTTTACAACCAAACAACAACTCCAATAAAGTTAAAATATTAGGAAAAAAGAAGACATACAGTTACATAAAACTCTTGGATACTGATGGAATTGTAAGGCAATGGAGATACGGTATAAATTCCAAGAATCCTGAAATTTAGTTGTAAGATTTAATCTAGTGACATCCAGGGGAAAAAAGAAACATACAAGGGACCTCAATAGACACTAAACTACCCCAATAAAAAATAATTTTCTGGGTTCCCTTTATATCTAACTTAAGCCTTACAAGTAGGAACTCTTAAAAGACTTACTCTGCGGTGTGGTTCCTTGGCCCAGATTCTTTTTCAGAAATACATTATGCATGTCACTGTTCAGGTGTAAACAGAACTGTGGTATTTCAGGGCTCACCAGATCATTCATGGACCCAGGAAATGATCTGACTCAGTTTCTGTCCCTGAAGACGTTTTTCTCCCTCTATTTATTTCAATAGATTCATAATTCTTTATAATGAAAGACGCCAGGGCTCTGGTCAGCAACAATTCATGTACTGACACTTCTCTGTGCTAAGTCTGAACCTGAGTCTCCTGCACTGCAGGCAGATATTTTACCATGTGAGCCAGGGTGGTTTAATACTTGGGTTGGGAAGATTCCCTGGAGGAGGGAATGGCAACCCACTCCAGTATTCTTGCCCGGAGAATTCCACGGACAGAGGAGCCTAGTGGACTACAGCCCATGGAGTCACAAGGAGTAGGATGCAACTGAGCCATTTTCACTTTCATTGCTGTTTCATTTTATCTGGAGAGGTTCAGTTCAGTTCAGTTTAGTTCAGTCATGTCCGACCCTTTGCAACCCCATGGACTGCAGCAAGCCAGGCTTTCCTGTCCATCACCAACCCAAAGCTCAAACCCATGTCCATTGAGTCAGTGATGCCATCCAACCATCTAGTCTTCTGTCCCCTTCTCCTCCTGCCTTCAATCCCTCCCAGCATCAGGGTCTTTTTCCAATGAGTCAGTTCTTCGCATCAGGTGGCCAAAGTATTGGAGATTCAGCTTCAGCATCAGTCCTTCCGATGAGTATTCAGGACTGATTTCCTTTAGGATGGACTGGCTGGATCTCCTTGCTGTCCAAGGGACTCTCCAGAGTTTTCTCCAACACCACAGTTTAAAAGCATCAATTTTTCAACACTCAACTTTCTTTATAGTCCAACTCTCACATCTATATGCAACTACTGGAAAAATGGAAAGCTACAAATTCTTTCTCAGATGTGATTTAGATTCTGCCAATTAAACATGCTGGATTAGGAAAGTGCAAGTGAGGTAGAAGCAATCTTCCTGCAGCTTTTGTTTGTCTCTGAAGGGTAGCACGGGCAGTGTTTTCCTGAGGCAGTTTCTAGTTAACATTCTCCTGATGTCCAGGTTGTGTGTAGCTGCTTACCTAGGGCAGCTCCCAAAGCTGCTAAAGTTGTGGCCCCCTAGTGGCTGGTCCCATGGTGTTCTGGAAGTCATCCCAAGATACCCAGCCTAAGAAGCTGCTTCTTCAACTTACCACTGATTATCTTTGTATTAAATGCCTCTATGTTTCAAATTTCTAGAACATTTTGTTTCTTCTGCTAAACCTAACTGATGTATATGCCCGGATCTCAGCTTTGAGAGAGCCTGAAATGAAACATATTTTAGCCCCTAACCTGAGGGATATACATTTGTAACCATCAATGCCTGATTCTAGACCAGTTACCAGCAGCCTCACAGCTTCAACTGCAAATACTGTCTTACTTTTCTGCTCTGTTTGAGTAAACTGAGAGGATTATCTTCTTCCTAAGCTCAATCAGCCGTTTTTTCTTTATTCTTTTTATATTTTACTTCTCATTGCTATGGGCTGGAAGAGAGGAAGAGATGGCAAAGCACAAACTTATTATAACATCTTAACTTGTAGTCCCTTTTAAAACTTGAGTTTACTTTAGATTTGTGACCAGAACTCCAAGGCGCAATCAATACCACTTCTTTGAATTCTACTATGCTTTGATGGTAAATTCACTAAACAAAGAACTTCAACACTTCCCTTTACAAATGCTCCCAACTCCTCACATTCTTATTTAATTGGTCATGGGAAGAAAGCGGAAGCCATCAAAATGCAACTCCCTTCTCTTCTCCATCACTGTACCTCCTGATCTGTACTTCTGTTTCTGTCCTCTAGACCAGAAGTCAGCAGACTTTTGTGGTAAAGTCCCAGACAGCAAAAATTCCAGGCTCTGTGGGCATAAGTTCCCTGTCGCAACTTCTCAAGGTTGATCCTGCAGCGTGAAAGCAGTGGTAGACAGTAAGTTGTCAAGTGGATGTGGCATGTAAAACGTTGTTTATGGAAACAGATGCTGGTTTGGATTTCAGGCCCTACTTCCCTAACTCCTGCCATTGCTTCTTGAGTTATCTTTTCTCTCCCGACCCATGTTTTCCTTCCTCTCTATCAATTGCCTTGCAAACATCTCAAGAAAATAGTAATGACATTTTTGGACACCAGGTCCTCCTGCAGCTCTGGTCCCTCTTTCCTTTATCTCATGGCCAGTGTTTTCTTTTTCTTTTTCTTTTTCTTGAACCACTTTAAATTTAATTGATGTCAATCGTGACATTGTTTTTATCTAGTTCCAACTGTGCCATGTATCTCTTTTTTTCTTGGCTTCCTGTTGTAGAAAATTATGAATTAGCCCCACTACCACCCTTCATGCCTTCATTTTACCTTGGAATGCGGAATGAAGCAGGGCAAAGACTAATAGAGTTTTGCCAAGAAAATGCACTGGTCATAGCAAACACCCTCTTCCAGCAACACAAGAGAAGACTCTACACATGGACATCACCAGATGGTCAACACCGAAATCAGATTGATTATATTCTTTGCAGCCAAAGATGGAGAAGCTCTATACAGTCAACAAAAACAAGACCAGGAGCTGACTGTGGCTCAGATCATGAACTCCTTATTTCCAAATTCAGACTTAAATTGAAGAAAGTAGGGAAAACCGCTAGACCATTCAGGTATGACCTAAATCAAATCCCTTATGATTATACAGTGGAAGTGAGAAATAGATTTAAGGGCCTAGATCTGATAGACAGAGTTCCTGATGAACTTTAAATTTAATTGATGTCAATCGTGACATTGTTTTTATCTACTTCCAACTGTGCCATGTATCTCTTTTTTTTCTTGGCTTCCTGTTGTAGAAAATTATGAATTAGCCCCACTACCACCCTTCATGCCTTCATTTTTTCTCTCCACATTCTCCTAATATTATTATGTTACAACTATTTACAAAGTGAATATTCATTGTTTACTGTATAACAATATATGTACATATAGTAATGAATGAGTATATCTCATTCCTTAATTTTTTTCCTGTGGATAGATAATTTTGCTGTACCTAGTGAGTTAGCTGGCCAATTTTTTTCTTATATATTTTGATGACCAACTACACCTTCTATCTGATTCATAGTTGATCCTTGACTTGGACAAGTTATGTCATATTCCTCAAAACTCTTCACCACTAAAATTTCTACAATGCTGGCAAATCCTCTCTAAGTACAAATTCTGACTTTCTCAAAATCTACAGTGATCCTTTTTGTTGAAGGATGAAATGTGAAGCAAAGAAGCTAAATGTATTGCTTATTTAGCTATTCTTATGTCTCAATCTCTCTGTACAAAGCAAGACTTGATATCATAAAGGGTTTTAGGAACCATGCAGTTCAAGGATTGGCAGAGTTTCTGAAGCAGGAGTGTTTAGAGATTGGCTGACTTTCAGCTGTGGAGTTTAGGGATTAACTGACTTTCAGAAGCAGTTCCTGGAGTGATGCTGTTGCTGGCTGGCTGACCTTCAAAGCGTGGGACTATCACTAATTGATTAGTATGGGTTTAATACTTGTTCTGTGGTTACTTGTTTATTACTTTGGACTAGGACCAAAGAACAGTCTTTCAATCTTCATTTCCAAATTAGGAGGCAAGATTTTTCCAGTTAGGGCATGCATCAGGATCACCTGGAGTGCCTGTTAAAACACAGATTGCTGGGCACCACCCCAGAATTTATTATTCATGAAATTTGGAGTTGCAACCAGCAACATGCATTTCTAACAAGTTCTCAGGTGATGATGTTCTGCTCCTGGAGATCTATTCCCTTAGAACAGTAAACAACGGTTTACTGTTTTTACGCGTTGAAAGAACCGTAGTGCTGGTAACCTGTAAGATGAACAGGGCTGTAGTTGGATGGAGGTATGTCAAGGCAATGGATAGAGGCGTGGACAGTGCAAAGGCTAACTGTGGGAGCTTTCTCAGGGGCTCATGGGTGGCAGGGCTTGAGAACTCTTAGTGTGGAATGTCTGCAAGAAAGACATCAGAATGCCAGCTTTTGCTTTCTTCCTTCCACATAATATATGATGCCTTTTGTTTCTAAATTGTCAGTTAGATAAAGAAAGTCACTTTACCATAATTTTTTTCCTTTTTGTAAATATAAAATACTTAAATAAAATAGAATTTTAATCTCTTCTTTCTTCTCAGTGTATGTACATAAATGTTGCCCTTGCTAATTAGCAAATCCATTCCAGGTAGTAGACACCTTATACATCTCAGCAGGCAATTTAGTGCCTTAAGGAAAGGAAGATCTCAAGGGGGAAAAATGTGCATCATCAGTTCCTACCACATGAAAGATGTATGTTGAAAAATCAAGGTCCATGCCCAAATGTGCAATATATTTTTGTCTCAAATCCATTTTCAGCATAAGAAATATGGTTCCGACTAGATGGAGGATTTTTCTTCTCTTAAAAGATGTGATAGTTGCCAACTAGCGATGGAGTTTCCAGAATTCTTTTTCTGATACTTAACAGATGAATTTACTGGATGGAAAAGTTAGAGCAAATCCCAGCCTCTTTGGAAGGATGTCCAAACTCAGTAACAGTGATATCAGCTAAATGTCACATAGAAGCATGTACAAAAGGCAGGAAGAGTGGAGCAAGCATAAAACATCAAAAAGGCAACAAAGTAGAGCGTCTCTAACCTTGATGGAGTATTGGAGTCAGAGTGTGAGCCTCATCAATTCATCAGCACTGCTTGGTGGCTCATCAAGGTAACCATAACAGTGTTCAAGGTAACAGCAGTGTTCTCACTGAAGTAATGATGCTCAAGACCACAATACGTGGCCCTCTCTGTTCTCTACAAAGCCTGTGACAACTCTAATCCTCCACAACACAGGTTTCCTCTACCAAGTGTTACAAACCAATAATTTCTGAAAGCACCAACAGCTTCAAGAGAAACCCCCCAAAATCGGAGACTGCCAATCTCTACATTTTGAAATGTTAGAATCTTTTGTGATGGTGGGAAAATATAAGGAATTGAGCACAGAAATTCACACTCTTTCCTACTTTTAACTCTAAGCATCTGATCAATAGTTAGTGGCTTGCCCCAAGTTCTCTATACTGATTTCTGCCTCCCTAATAGAGTGACTCATTTACCAAATGTGCACATTTTCAGCCAGAATGACATCTATTTTAACAACATTTTATTTTGAGTTTTTTTTTTTTTTTCATGGAGAGTGAGCGAGCACTCTGTCAGTAGGATGTATTTTTTAAGTTTCTCGAATGAGTTTCCCAAAGAACTCCAGAAGGTTCACAATAGCACAGATTTTCTGTGCATGTACAATTTATACTCTCTTTTCACTGAGGGACGTGCTAGACTGTTCTGACTTCATTGATTCAACAAACATGTCTGTGTGCCTACCTTGTCCTGGACACCGATCTTGGTGCTGTGCTTACTAAATGAGTAGTCTACAGTCACCTTCAACTGTGGTCTCCTGTTTCCCTGCTAGTTTCTGAAGCCTGGCATCACACAATTAGAGTTCTGTTCTTTTGATTCAAAATAAACAGAGGCTTTCTTCCTTGTTTAAAAAAGGCAAGCAGTATTGAACAAGTAACATGGTCATTTAAACTTGTCTACCATTAGCCCAGGAATGTGAATACTTTCCAAGAGATAGATTTTGGGTTAGGGGAAGATGATGAGTCCAGGATCTAAAGGGTGGGAAGGAAAGCAAGCAAGTCTGGATGGAGGAAGGGGTCCATGTAATACTCATGTCACTTCGTCCCTACTCAGGGCCTTAGTTGTGGTGTTCTGTTTTTTATTTTTTGTATATTGTCCAAATGTCTAGCCTTGCTTCACAAAGTATGGTCCCTTAGCAAATGCTATCAATATACCTGGGAGTACTGGTTCAGATTCACAGAATGCAAAGTATAACAGACAAGTGGCAAATCTGTATGTGATTAACTGCCATCACCACCCCCATGAAGCCAGCACTTTGCCAGTCCCTCCACTAAACATTTGTGGAATGTCTACTACACCTGCTATCACCACGTATACTGCACACACAGTAGAATTAATCACACACGTCCCTCCTCCAGAGTTTATACTTCAGTGATGAAGATAGATTTGAAAAGTAGTCATTTCACTATTTTGTGATGAGTGTTTAAAAAAATAAGAATATGCCCGTATCGCAGGACAAAATTAGGGTACCTAGTCTAGTTTAGGGAAGGCTACGAGAGAAGATGGAATGAGTTAGATGGAGGGGATAAAGGTTGAGTGAAAATATCACTTGAAGCAGAGAGAACAACACACGTGAAGGTCTAGAGTGAGAATGGGTGTGAAATAATAAAAATATATTGGTCTCTGCCCCAGGTTCCTGCTAATGTTTGGTCTTTGACCCTACTTCCTTACACAGACATCCTAAAGTCTTAGTAATTCCTAAAGTTTTGAGGGTGATAGGAGCATCTTACACAGGACTCCTAAATCCCTAAAAAATTCCTGGGTTTTAGGAGCATCTTTTGTTCTATAGAACAATTCTTACTAGGCTCCAAGATGGCAATTGGTCACCAGAAAGACCAATCATGACTAGAAGCTTGGAACTTTCAGCTCCATCTCCCATGTTTTGGGGAAAGAAAAGGGGCTAAAAATTGAATTAATAATGGATCGAGACTACATGATAAAGCCTCCATAAAAATCTGTAAAGGAGGCCAGCGTGAGGAACTCCGCCCATGGCAAAGGTCATGAGGAAGGAAGCTTGGCATACGCAAGGGCGTGATCAAGCCTCAGGAAACCCCCTGTTCCCGAGCATCTACCCCCAAAACCAGAGTACTTTACGGAGGGCTCTCTCCCATAACCATTTCTCTCGGAGAAGGAGTTAACTTGAAGCTCCAGTTAATAAAAATTCCTGGGTGTGACAAGAGTGCTTCAGCTTACAAACTCTGAGGGTTCTCTGGCCTGCCTGATCAGGTTCGTCGGCCACATGTGATTGTTTACAGCCTCCCAACTGTGAGAGGCATGGGATGCTTTAAAACTTTCTAAATACAGACTCTTTTGAGAAATTAGAAGATCGTTAGTATAGTATTAGTGGGTTGATTAGGAATTATATTGGTGAAGGGTTTTTTCATTTGTCATGCCAATAATTACTGCTAATTCCTTGCCCTGGGTGTGACAAGGGTGTCTCAGGTCAAACCTCTCTGCTGACAGACTAGCTTGTATGACAACCTCTCAACCATAAACAGCACAGAGAGTTTGGAGTATTAGCATAGGGCTTTTCTCATTGTTCAGTCCTGTCAGACTCTTTGAGACTAAGGTCCGTCTAGTCAAGGCTATGGTTTTTCCTGTGGTCATGTATGGATGTGAGAGTTGGACTGTGAAGAAAGCTGAGCGCCAAAGAATCGATGCTTTTGAACTGTGGTGTTGGAGAAGACTCTTGAGAGTCCCTTGGACTGCAAGGAGATCCAACCAGGCCATTCTGAAGGAGATCAACCCTGGGATTTCTTTGGAAGGAATGATGCTAAAGCTGAAACTCCAGTACTTTGGCCACCTCATGCGAAGGGTTGACTCATTGGAAAAGACTCTGATGCTGGGAGGGATTGGGG
>SJYX01019547.1:227266-244746 GCA_006410675.1 Oreotragus oreotragus
CGCGGAATGAAAAGCTCGGGGTGGGGGGGGAAAGCAGCACAGCGAAGCCCAAGTTGCCGAGCTAGCCGAGAGCTCCCACGGCCCGGAGCCCCGCGGCCGCAGCGCCTGGGAGCCCGGCTCGGCCCGGCCCCGCCTGCTTTGGGCCCCCGCCGGCAGAGGCCGCCGGGCGGGGGCGGGGACGACCAACTTCGGGGCGCGGCGCAGCCCCGCTCTCCAGAGAGCTCCGAGCCCGGGAGCGCCACCGCCGCGACCAGACGGCGGGAGCGGAGCGCGGCGAGCGGAGGCGGCGAGCGGCTCCAGCGCCGCAGCCCCGGCCTCGGCGAGAGCGCGAATATTTTTCAAACGACTCAAACTTTCCTTCTTTCCCCGCGTTCTGGGGCCTCTCTTGGATGGAATTGTTCTCCTGATTCCCGCGGGGCGCTGGGGCGCGATTCCTCCCCGGGGTTCCTCCGCTGCTCGGCTAACTTCGCGGACCCGGGGACCCGTGGCTCTCGCCCCTCGGCGGAGCCCAGCCCGCGCTTCTCCCCGGCTCTGGAGGCCCAGAGTCGGGGCTTTTCGCCTCCGAGAGGACGGCTAGCCCGGCCCCCTTGGATCGGGCCATTGAGCCCCCAGCACCGGCTGCAGAACTGGAGACAGCGGATTAACCCGAGCTGAGCCCGGGCCTCCCCGCCCCCGCTCCACGGAGGGGCGTCCCCTGGGCGGGGAAACGACAAGTTTGTCAGTCGTCGGTGGCCTGTTGGATCCAAGCGCCTCCGCCTCCGCGGAGGGGTCCCTGGAACCCAGAACCCCGAGTGGACAGCCCTGGGGACCCGTAGAGACTCGGCGGCCAGGCTCCTTGGGCCGGGGCGCTGGCTGCTGCGCCGGGCGCGCCGAGGCACTCGGGGCCAGGCCAGCGCCCCCTGCGTCCCCACGCGGGCAGCGGCCCCGCCGGAGGAGAAACCCGGATCGCTGCCGCCGCCGCCGCCACCGCCGCCGCCTCCTCGGTCTCCTGGTCGCCGCCGCCGCCCCCTCCGTCGCCTCTCCGGGAAGAGGAAGACGCAAGGGGCACCGAGGGGCCCCGGCGGATGCGCCCCCCACTGCCTCTCGGGCTGCGCCGCCTCGCGGGGATGAAGCACGGGCCGTGAAGATGGAGGTGACCTGCCTTCTACTTCTGGCGCTGATCCCCTTCCACTGCCGGGGACAAGGAGTCTACGGTAAGAGCCCGCGTCCCGCTGTAAGCCCGTTCAGCCCCGCGCGGAAACTTTGCAAGTGGCGCGAAGTGCGCGCTGCGCGGGTTTGTTGGGTACCCCGGTTCGGACTCTGGAGTGGATGCCCGGGTCCCCGCCCTTTTCCAGAGCGCGAGGAAATCGAGCTAGCTGCTTCAGCGCACGGAGGCAGGTCGTAGGGTCTGGCGTTAAGCCGGGGATGCCAGGGGGAGGTAGTATCCACTTTCCCAAACCCTGCCTGGGGCGGGAATGAATCGGAAGCCTTGAGAGCATCCAGTTGGCCCTGGAGACCCTGACAGACCGCACACTGGGGACTGAGAGAGCGACTTGCACCGAAATCTTGTCCCACCCTAACTCGGCCTCTGGAGTGGAAGCCAAGCGCTGCACGATCTGGAGTTGCGCGCGGCTTGCGGGCGAGCTGGCTGCCAGCTCCGCGGCCCAGCGGCGGGCTCGCCTTCCCAGCCCTCTCGCTGGGCTTCGCTTCTTGACAGCCCAAGCGGATGCAGGCATCCCCTAGATCCGGCTCCCAAGACGCCAGGATCCCTTCTCGGACCTTTCCTGAGCCGGTTAGTTCTTCCTGTCCCCGGTTCTCAGCTACAAAACCCCAGCTCCACCTTCCTTCTCCCTGCGCGCACACATTCAGCCACGATCCCCGGGAAAGCAAACGCGGCACGCGCCCGTCAGGTGACGTGTCCAAACTCTGCCTCCTGCCCACGCAGCTTTGCTCCCGCGTCCGCACGCTCGGCTCTCAGGCGCCAAGGGAACTCTGGCTACCCCCTCCTCCCTTCTCTCTCATGGGTTTTTTGGGGAAAGATCCTGCGAGCCGGCATCATCCATTCAGTGTCACAAGGGCTCATCCCCGTCTGAGTTCTAGCAGCCGGTAATGCCCTGACCCCCAGCACAAAAAGTCTTTGGGGCCCGGTGGCCCTTGCCGTGCCTTCTCCCGGCTGCAGGGTGGTCTGTGTGGGTCAGTTTTTTAATGTGGCATAGCTGGAGTGGGGACGATTCTCTTTCTTTAGGGTGGACGACCTGATTATTCACCTCTAAATCGGGAGAGGGTTTGAACTGTTCTGGGGAGGGGGTGGAAGCTGAGGTATTGTCCCCTCAGTTGCCATCCTCAAGTGCAGATGCTAAATGCCTCTTTCTGGGGATGCCTGGCAAGAGGGAGGGGTGTCCTGGGGAGAGGGTATCTGTGAGATGACATCTTCCTGGCCCTACACAGCTAGCTGGCTTGGGTTTAATTCCCCGGGGAGGCTGGCTTAGGCATCTGGCCAAACTCTGCTTCTTAATTAGTTTGTGTCTCTTACTGCCTGGCCCTTTACATAGGCCAGAAAGGGAAGGAAGAGAGAAGAATGCAGCAGGGCCTGAGAGAGGCTGGGCTGTGGAGAGGAGGCCACTGAGCGGGTTCCAGAGGCCTCGGCCTCCCCGGGGCAGGGGAAGATATCCGGGTGTGCTGAGTGGGTCCTGTTTCTTTTTTTCTCCTCGAGATTTCCCTACAGCTTCACTGCCTTCTTAAGAGGTGACCCCAGGAGGGACCAGCAACGGCCTCTGCCTTCTCACCACACCCAGGGGCTCTGGAGAGTGATGGGAGCCCTCTGCCTCTGCTGCTGTCGTCCACGCTGCTCTTCCTTCTCCGTGCCCTTGGGCAGATCTGGCAGGTTCATCTCCTGGCCATCCGCCTCCTACATCCCTTCTAGCTTCTTTACCCTTCTCTAGGACTGCATGAGACCCATCTCACAGAGGCTCTCATGAGCCTAGCCTGGAAACCCCAGCCATGAGGGCAAGGGCTGGGGCAGTGGTGTCTGTGGACCCTCACTCATAGGACTCTTGGGCCAGGATTTAGCTGCCTTATAAGTCCCCCTTTCACTGTATTTTCTCCACTCCCTCATGTGCCTGGGTTGTAGCTGCTCTCAGAGCAAATCAAGGTGGCCTTGGTGCACTGGGGCCAACCTGGAGCTCTTGGGTGACATTCTTTCCACTTGCCCTTTGAGAGTTTACCTCCAAGGAAGCCTGGGGCCTCTGGGGAATTGCAGGGTGGAAAGCCTTAATCGGGGAGAGAATGGAAGATCTAGTGTGAGGAGAAGGATGGCAAGAGGCTATGATGCTGGAAATTTGGCCAGCTCTAGCAGAAGGGGCAACTACTCTGTCACTGGATCTGGGTTAAGAAACAGTATGGAGAGCTAGTTCTTCTGTGCCCCACCCCCCACTCCAAAGCAGGTGAGAAAAGAGTAAGGGTGTAGGGGTGAGAGATTGTCACTCATGCCCATCCATCACTGTATGTCGGCACCCAGCGTGGTGCCTGGCACGGACAAATATTTGTTGCATGAATGAAGGGCCATTGTTGGGAGAAGTTGAGGAAATGCGTCTTGAAATTCTTTCTCCCCTAAAAGTCTGTCCACGATGGTTTTCAGCAGGGTAGTTGGGGTTGTTTGAGAGTCTCTGCTTAGGGCGAGTCATGGAGTCCTAGGCTGGCAGCCAGAGGGCACCTTAGCTGCCGTGGCAGTGAGCGGGGAGGCAGAAGCGTTTACTCAAGGCACAAAAGATAAAAAGTGTGCCTGGGCAAGGGAGTCCCTGCATCTTCACAGCCTGTGTGGTTAAGGGAGTGGCAGATTAACATGGAAGCTGAACTGAGAAGAGGGAGGAAGAACAGGACGTGGAGGGTAAAGCCATCAGGATCTTGCCTGGGCCGTGGCTCTCTGCTGAGGCTGGTAGGAAGAAGGTGCCTGGAGCTCTATGCCCAGCTTCCCTCTGAGTGTCCACTTGTCGGCTCTGAGGTCCACTGTCCACAATAGGCTTGGGGAGGTGCTCTCAGTCTGGTCAGGTGGCTTTGCTCTTGGGAGCACAGATGCTACGGCAGCTGAGTACTGGAGCAGATGGTCCATTTGGAGCTGGTCTCCTCTTCCCTCCCGCCTCCCAATCTCCTGGGCCAGTTTGTTGTGCTCCGGGGTGGATCTTGTAATCTGCTTTCTGGCATGCCAGGGGGAGGTGGGCTGGCCACAGAGACCTCGTTTTGGGGCAAAGACAGTAGCCAGGTGATGGAGGAGAAGTGTCCTGTGTGTGGTTAGCATCAGAGAACACCGTCTCCTCTACCCTGGCTTCCTCTCTTCCTCCCATAGCCGCTGGACTGCCAGCCAGCAGCAGGTCAGTGGGACTCCTCTCCCTTTCAAAAACACAACAAACCCCTGGATTATTTAATATGCAGGAGTGGGAATTGACATTATCCTTAAGACAGGTTGTTTGCAACTTACTGGTGGAAGTCAAAATATTTCACTAAAGGTGTCATCAGAAACTACTATCCTATGCTAATTTTTGTGGGAACATGAAGACAGATGTTGAATAATTTGACAAGAGCAACATAGCTTTCAGAATTATCACCAAGTCAGGTTTTTTTCCCCTCCTCTGGGGCGTGCGGAAAGGGAATTTGAGGAGGTGTCTCCCAGTGCCCTCTTCTGGGTGTTGATCTGGGTGTGGGCACCCTTGGGAGCTTTCACTGACATTTCTACCCCATGCCTTGAAACTGGCTGCCTGCTGGTGAAGGAAGTCATAGCACAGGAAAACCCTGGCCTCCCAGGGCAAGCAGAAGGCTTGGGGTTTTCTAAGTATCCTCGAGAAGGTCCCTGCCTCTTGTCCCGTCTTCCTTCTCAGTTATGGAAACTACACGAGGGAGAAAGAGGACCTTGTGTTCACAAATCCAGGCTGTTTCGTTTGCTTTGTCAGCATTATCTGCACCCCCACCTCCCACCCTCCAAGTTTAAGTTGGCCCCTCAACTAGTCTGAGGGCTCCCAGGCCTCATTTCAGGCAGGAGAGTCCCCCCTTCAGGTCAAGATCCACATGACGTCCCACCCTGTGCTGCAGGCTGCAGATCTGTGCTTCCTGCCTAGAAGGGGGCTCTGGGAAATGGGGGTGGTTAGAGAGGAGGAGTTTGTTTATTAGCCGGGAAAGCACCTCTTCGAGGGGCTGGCTGCGGACATGCTGAGAGCCTCCTTGTAATTGGCCAGACCTGACTGTGAGCTGCTGGGGCCAGGGTGGCAAAGCCTCATTTAGAGCCTGGTATTAGCTCTGCTTTGCTGGAACATGGAGGGACGGGGCGGGGGGCTCCACAGGGAGAATGGAGGGAGCTAATCACAGCCGCCAAGGCCAGCAAATGAATGATGCAGGAAATCAATACCTGGGGGCGGGAGTGGAAATCCGGGCAGTGGCAGCGGCCACTGCTTCTCCCCAGCTGCCCAGGAGGCACGAGCAGGACTGGGAGGAGTGAGACAGCCAGGAGTGTGAGGCCCTCCTCTCCCCCATATCCTCCCCCATCCCCACCCCGCTCCCTTCCGTCTTCCTCTCCCCTACTCTTCTGTTATCTCCTGGTGGCTGGGTTCACAGAGGTTGGGCCAGGAGATGCCCCATCAGGCAAAAACACGGAACCTGGGAAATGGGACCTTGGGTCGCTCAGTCCTGGATGAGCCCCCACCCCCCGCGACTCTGACCTGCCTCTGGACTCTGGGGCCTGACAAGGGCTCAGGTGCCTGTGGACCCTGCCCTGTGCCACTGGCACTGCCGCTCCAGATGTGGCCAGCAGGGGGAGGGCTTGGCCATCACATTGCTTCTTGCCTTTCCTGGGCTCCCTTGGCCTCAAGCCTCCCAGTAGGATGAGAGTTATTCTCATTACTTAGCCTCCGTAGGGCCTTCTGAAGCTCCAGACTCCCCCATTAGCTCCCGTGTTCCCGCCCTAGCATCCAGGGCATTTGCCTTTGGTCAGAGCCACACTTCCGGCACCCTAGGTTGGAGGAGAGCTTCCTGGTGGGGTTTGGCTGGGTTGGTTCCTGACCCTTGGGGGTGTGTGCAGAACAGGAGCTCATGCTCTGGCAGAGCTGCCTCTTTGAGAAACTGGGTATGGCCCCTCTTCTGCATCTTCCTCCCCACAGTCAGAAGACCCTGCTGGGCACTGGTACTGGGTGTTAAAGGGCCCCTGTTGCATTTAGATGATGATACGGAAGGCAAGAGCAATGCCTAACTCAAAGGAATGAGCCTTTTTCTCTTAATGCAATCTCCCTTTTTGCACGCCTATGAGTAACATATGTTTTCTGCAAAAACAATCAGAAAACATAAAAGCATATGGAAAAAGTAAAACCCACTTGACATCTTGCACTGCATTCGATGATGATTCTTTCAGGCATCTTCTTGTGCAGAGAGGACTGCACTTTTATTCATTTAGCCTCATCAGGTCTTCGTCGTGGCGCGTCGGATCTTTTGTTGTGGTGTCTGTGCTCAGTAGTTGCAGCGTTTGAGCTTAGTAGCTTCACGGCATGCGGGATCTTAGTTTCCCGGCCAGGGATGGAACCCGTGTCCCCTGCATTGCAAGGCAGATTCTTAACCGCTAGACTACCAGGGAAGTCCTAGGAGTGAATATTTTAGGGAGAATTGTTGGTTATAACAACATCTTATAGGTGTGTAAATGCCATGTGCATTAACAAGCATTTTCACACCTCTGTCTGCTTTGGTTCCATAACATTCTGAGAGGTCAGAACAGTGGGTCCTATAGTCCCCATTTAGTAGATGAGGAAACCAAGGTTGTAGGAGTGTAAGGATTTGCTCAAGGTCATACAGCTGCTAGGAAGTGGCTTGGAGACTCGGTCTCAGTGGGCCTCCTGATTTGGAAGCAGGAAAACGTGGTGTCCATCTCCTGTGTGCTCAGTCAGTCGTGTCCAACTCTCCATGACCCTGTGGGCTGTAGCCTGCCAGGGTTCTCCGTCCACCCTATGGACACTGGAGTGGGTTGCCATGCCCTCCTCCAAGGGATCTTCCCCACCCAGGGATCGAACCTGCATCTCATGTCTCTCTCATCCATCAGCAGGTGGATTCTTAACCACTAGTGCCACCTGGAATACCTGCTGTGCCTCTCACTATCCATTAAATTACTGAGTACCGCCCTGATTAAGGCCCTGTTCTGAGCATTGACAGGGCTACTGAGATAAATAAGATGCAGGCTCTGCCCTCAAAGAGAAGGAGAGAGGGATCACATACAAGACAGTGGTTCCTGGGAGATCTTGATAAATGCCATGTGGCAAGGGCAGATAAAGGGCTGTGGGAATTCCAAGGGGGAGGAAATTACTTCCAAAGCCTTTCAGAGGAGGGGGCATTTGAACTGGCCTTGACAAATAGAAGTAAGGAGCGAGAAGGGCATCCCTGGTGGATGGCTTATTATGGCAAAGGCAAGGAGGATGTGTATGTGTGGGGGGCGGGAGGGAGTAGTGAGTCATTCATTTGGGCTGGAACATAGGTTGAAAGAGAGTCAGGACAGTGAGAGTTGGAGCAGTAAAGGAAAAGTAATAAAAATTGCTACCATTAACTTCCCAGGATGAGATCAGGAATATGTATCATCTTCTTTAATCCTTATCACAGTCCCTTAAGGGAGAGTCATTCATTGGCCCATTTTATCAAAGAGTAAACTGAGGGCTCAGAAGGGTGAATTTACTTGTCCAAGTCAAGTGGCAGATCTAGTTTTGAACCCAGATTTGCTGATTATAAGGCCTGTGCCTAGAGGCAGTAGGCTGGACTCTTGGGTTTGGGGGATAGTATTGGGAGGGTCTTGAGCAGGTGAATGGGTTGATATGACCCAGGGAGCCCATATTAGGCTGGGTAGTCCTGCAGCTGTGTTTTTTGAGGAGGCTGTGGTTAAGAGGAGGAAGACTGGTCAGGAGATCTGGCAGTTGTTTGGCAAGGTTGTAGTGAGAGATGATCCAGGCTGGTGGCTATGAGAATGGACAGGAAGGAGTCAGTATAAGAACTCCAATCGACACACATTTGAGTTTGGCTCTCTGTGGAGCACCTGTGAATTTGGTGAAAGAAACACGCTCTTGTTCTCCTAGAATTTAAATTCAAGTTGAAGGGAGACAGGCAGTAAAGAAGTCAGTGAATAAGTATATAATGCATTCTCTGGTGATGAGTTCTACACAAAAGGGCAAAGCAGCCAAGTTCAAGTTCATATACATTAGTTAGGAGTAGGGGTGCTACCAGAGTGGGTCTCCTCTCCCCGAGCAGAGACCTGAACATGCCCGAGGAAGGAAGTCCCACAGACATCTGCAGGAAGTGTGATCCAGGCAGGAGAATAGCCAGTGCAAAGGCCTGGACTGTTTAGTAACAATGGGGATTCCAGTATGGCTGCAGTGGAGTGAGCCATGGGGAGTAGGAGGTGGGATTAGAGACTTAATGGGGCCAGATTGTTTGCAGCCATGAAGGCTATAGAAGGTCTTTGGGTTTTATTCTGAGAGAAGTGGGAGCCCTGGGAGGATTTTGAACAGAGGAGGGACATGTATTGACACCTTTTTAATAAAATCTCTCTGGCCACCATGGAGAGGCTAGACTGTAGGAGGTTGGGGATGGGGGTGGGGGACGGATCCAGTAGAGATTGTTATAAAGGCGAGAAGTGAGACTGTCCAGTCACTAGGTCCTGACAGTGTTTCAGAGCTCAGACAAGGGATAGGAGCTGTTTGGAGTTCGGCAGCTTGGCACACAATGGCAGTGAGATAGAGCAAAGACCACAGGAAGTCAGACAGGTTTGGCACAGTGGAGTAAAGTAGTTCAACATCTGGACTTCTGGTAAGGAACTCGGGTTTGAACCAGCTGCCAGAGTCTGAGAAATTACATCTGCTTTCAAAGCTGTGGCTTTACTGCTTGTCAGATGGGTTTGTGATAAGCATGCAATGAGCCATATCTGGGAAGCCCTGAGCACTGTGCCGGGCACTTAGCAAGTCCTCTGTGAATAGTTTTTTTTTTTTTTTTTTTTAAGTCTTTATTGAATTTGCTACAATATTGCTTCTGTTTTACCTTTTGATGTTTTGGCCCCGAGGCATGTGGGATCTTAGCTTCCTTACCAGGGATCGAACCCGCACCCCCTGCCCTGGAAGGTGAAGTCTTAACCACTGGACTTCCAGGGAAGTCCCCTCAGTGAATAGTTTATTTGAATGACAGTGTCTGTGCAGTTTTGAACTTCATGCGATTCTGGCACTGGGATGTCTGGGAGAGATGTTGATGGAGCAGGTGGACATGGGTTGGGGGTGCTCAGGAGGGAGACATCTGTTCTGAGAGATGGACTCGCATATATGGATTTATGTCCACACAGCGATGTGGGCTGAGACCACGAGGTGGGATGAAATTAGCAAGGAAATGTCCAGCAGAAACTAACACAACGCTGTAAAGCCACTACACTCCAGTAAACGTTTTCTAAAAAATGGCCAACGAAGACAGGACAGACTGAGAGAGGAGACTGGGCTAAGACCAGTGCCCTGGAGGGCAGGGCAGGAGAAGGTGGAGACAGACCAGATGATCCCAGGGAGGTAGGAGGAGACTTGAGAGAGGACGGGGATCAGAAAGCCAGGGAAGGAATGGAGTCCAGGGGAGAGAGGGCCATCTGAGATGGAAGAGGAGCTGGAGTAGGGCCATCTGGGGACTGGGAGGTTGGTGGGGAGGCGGCTGCAGCATAGAGTGGGGTCTTCGAGGGCCAGTGGGAGCCCCCGGGGGATTTCTGATTTGGTGGGTCTGAGGTTGAGCAGAGATAATGCATTTCCAACAAATTCCTGGGGAATGCTGGTGCAGCTGGCCCACGGGTTGCTCTTTGAGCAGCAAGAGTAGGCAGGAAAGAGGATTGGACTTGGGTGGGATGACTTGGGGTGGGGGGCCAGGGGGCCAGCTCACTGAGGGCCCCTAACCCAGGAGTCTTGCCTCTCTGAGCTCAGCTTCCTTATCTGGAAGGCTGGTTCAGGCACGCCCACC
Source organism: Oreotragus oreotragus (assembly GCA_006410675.1). Lineage (NCBI taxonomy): Eukaryota > Metazoa > Chordata > Mammalia > Artiodactyla > Bovidae > Oreotragus > Oreotragus oreotragus. The sequence goes on from SJYX01019547.1 coordinate 237,236, forward strand.
TCCTGGGATTGCCGTGGAGCCGAGAGGGATAGCACTTTGTAAACTCTGAGGCACACTATGAGGACTCTGTTTCAGGAGAGCAGAGGGCTGGCGGGCAGATGGTAGGGAGCCCCGGGTATGGGCGGTGTATGGAAGCAGGAGGTGCAGGCCACAGGCCAGGGAAGGCTGGAACCCCAGTTTCCCTCGCCAAGCTGGGCCTTCTGCCCGTGAGAAGCTGGAGCTGCAGTGGAAGGGGGAGATGACCTTTGTGGGGGAAGGGTGACGTGTGTGGGCCCGGAGCTGCTGCTGGGCTGGCCTCGGAGTTTCCACCCCAGGCTCTTCTTGGTTCCTTTCCAGTCCCAGAAACTCAGCTGAGACTGACTTTGATGATCTGGAGGGTTGGAAGCTGTGCAGAGAAATGGTTCTCAGCCCGGGAAGCCTGTCAGAACCACCTGGAGAGCTTTTTCAACAACAGATGCCTGGCTCCACCCCCAGACCTCCTGAATCAGAAACTCCGCAGGTGGTATCAAGGCAGCTGTGGTCGGAAGAGCCCTCCAGTTGATTCCTGGGCACAGCTGGTGTAGACAGCGCATCTGAATGAGTCAGGCCCAAGCAGATGCCTTCTTCCCTTGGGTTTTCTGAGGGCATCTCTGCGTTTTCCAGGTCACCGTCCAAGCTTTGTTTCTACCATGATCATCTGGACACTTGGGTCTTAAAAAAAAAAACAACTCACTATTTTTTAAATGATAAACCAGGGGACTTTCTAGTTTTGTGGTTCTATCTAGGTTAGGAGCCTAGGAGACTGGATTCTTTTGCCCTTCTAGCCAGGGAATTTGCAGTCTCGAACCTAGAGAGACCCTAAGAAACTGCTCTAGGAATATCATTTTCAGTGATTTTCAATAGGCAAATTATGTTACTTTTTGGAAATGTGGCCTTTTTGTTCATTCTCTTCTCATTTTAGTTTAGAGAAAATGAAAATTTCAGAGCTGGACCACATTGCAGCAGTTCAATGTAAAGCAAGCAGATATTGAATGAGTATCTGCTGAGTATCTGGAGGGGCGGTCGGCGCTGTGGCTGCAGAGGTGAAGGCCGCCTGCCCCCAGGAGCTCGCAGTGCAACAGGAGAATAGAGTCTTTGCCAGCGTCCTCACCTTACAGTTGGAAAAGCTGAGGCTCAGCTCAAGGGACTTGCCAAGGCCCAGCAGTTAGCAGGTCGTGGAGTCAGGATTTGAACTCAAGGCTCCCCAATGCCAAGTCTCTTGCTTGGCTGAGTGTGACCTTCCTGAGGGCAAGAACTGACCATTGTTTTGTTCCCCAGCTTGTGCTGTGGGTGATGGGGTGCTGGTGAGGACCCTCAGTCCTATTGTTGTTGAGTCACTCAGTCATGTCTGACTCTTTGCAGCCCCGTGGACTGCAGCACACCAGCTCCTGGAGCTTGCTCAAACTCATGTCCATTGAGTCGGTGATGCCATCCAGCCATCTTATCCTCTGTCATCCCCATCTCCTCCTGCCCTCAGTCTTTCCCAACGTTAGGGTCTTTTCCACTGAGTCACCTCTTCCCATCCGGTGGCCAAAGTATTGGAGCTTCAGTTTCAGCAGCAGTCCTTCCAATGAATATTCAGGATTGATTTCCTTTAGGATTGACTAGTTTGATCTCCTTGCAGTCCAAGAGACTCTCAAGAGTCTTCTCTTGTCCTATACCAGTTAGGAATCACATTCTGAAGACTTCCCGGTGGTCCAGGGGTTAAGACTCTGCCCTTCCAGTACAGGAGGCATAGGTTTGATACCTGGTTGGAGAACTAAGACCCTACATGCCATTCTGAGAGGCTTTAAAAAAAAAAAAAAAGGGAGTCACATTTTGTTGCCAGAACCAAAGAACTGACTACAGAGTCTCAAACAAATTAAAGTGACTTTCTTAAGTCTAGAAGTAGGCTATGCATGGCTGTACTGGTGGCTCCTTGCTCCCTAGAGATCCAGGTCCCTTTCATCTTGCTCTTCTGATCTCCTTATAGTGGTGCTTCTCAAACCTTCTGCATATTAGAATTATCTGGGAGTGTTAAAAAAAAAAAGTGTCTAGGTCATATATCAAATAAATCAGGATGTCTGGGAGTGAGAACCAGGGATCAGCATTAAAAAAAAAATCCCCAGGTGATTCTGATGTGCCAGCAAAGTCTGGGAACCCTTGCCTTAGAGCATTTTGCCTCAAAGTCGCCAAAGGGCTGCTGGGGCTCACCCATCATGACACATTCCGGACAGGAAGCAGGAAGGAACACTTACAAGGGCAAGCCATTTACCCAGTCAGAAAAGTTGAGTCAGCTTTTCCAGGAGCCCCCTCCCAATGATGTCTGCCTACATCTTACTGGCCCTTCTTAGGTGAGGGAGGTTGAGAAATACAGCCTTTTAGATGGATTCTCACCTAAGAAAACGTCAGGGTTTATTTAGATAGAAGGGGAGAATGAAAGCTGGGTAGGTAATGAGCAATCTTTACCACAAATCCCCACCTCGGGATCAGCTGGTGTTTCTTGAAATGAGCAGATTTAGATGGATGTGAACAGCTGTTCCTCTCCCCACCTCCCTGGACCCTGCCAGCCTAGTTCAGGTGGGTGGTGGGTGGGGGGCTCTGGCTGCTCCGAGGACGCCCAGAGGAACCTTGGAGAAGACGAAGCCAGGGCAAGGGAGAGGCTTGCTGGCGCCCCCCGCCCGGCTCTCCTATGAGGCCCAGCTACCCATCTGCTAGTCCTCGTTTCCTCCTCCTCCCAACACACTGTTCATTCGTTTATCCTTCTGTGAGGTTGTTCATTCCCCTGGTTGGTACCTCTCTCCTCTAGCAAGTGGTTCCTCTCAGTCCCCGCTACAGCAGAGCTCTGTGGGCCCTTCTTATTTGAGGAAGCAAGAAGCCGCGGGGCTCTTCTAGAAGCCATGATCTACCCCATCTTTCTGCCTCTCAGTAGGCCCCACACCCACATGAGCCCAGGCCACCCCACTGCTGTTTGCTCAATGTCTGGTCCTTTGTAGGAAAGTTCTTCCGATTGTCTAACCTTGTTTCAACTTGCTGTAGTATAACATTAGAAAGTTTCAGGTGACTTCCTTGGTGGTCCAGTCCCTTGGGATTCCACACTCCTAAGGGAGGGGGCCTGGGTTCGATCCCTGGTTAGGGAACTAGATCCCACATGCCGCAATTAAAGATCCAGCACAGTCAAATAAATAAATATGAAAGATTCAGGAGCTGAGGTCTTTGAGCTGAACTTGAATATCTCCTTGGCTCTGAGACTTTCCCTCTGTAATTCTTAAGAAACTCAAAATGAAAGCACTTCTCCCACCTCTGAGAGGGACATTGGGAGGGTAGAGGTGAGGAGGGAGTTTGATTCTGGTGGGTTCCTCTACCTGGGTTTGGCTCTGGTGTTCCAGTAAAATGCAGTGGTCCCTTCATCCCCTGGAGAAGGGAACGGCAACCCACTCCAGTATTCTGGCCTGGAGAATTCCGTGGACTGTATAGCCCATGGGGTCGCAAAGAGTTGGACACGACTGAGTGACTTTCACTTGGGGAGGCCAATTTATCTGAAGCTCACAAGGCAAGCTGAAGATCTGTGCTGTCATAAGACCTGGCTTTACTTGCCTTCCTGGAATAAGGCCACACAGTAGACACACAGAAGGCCAGGAGATGGAGCTTGAGGGTGTGGCAAGAACTCAGCTGCCAGACAGTGGCCTTAAGTGACCCAGAGGCACTGGAATGTCAAAGATTCAGTGCAGGAAGAGACTGAGGCCAGAGGAGGTGAGGTCAAGGTCACCCAGCAATTAGGTGCCAAGACTGAAGTTAGAAGTCATGTCCAAGGATTTTCCAGCTGGGTCTTTCTCATTCTCTATTATTCTGCAGGCTCAGGAAAAGCCAGGACATGACTGCATGGCATTTATAAGCCCAGTTCATACCCACATCTCTAATAAAGCTCCCCTCATCCCTGTAAACTACATGTCTTATTTCTGGGCCTCACTGCCTTGGGACTACAGGATCTGGGGCTCACTCTGAGTCCAGGCCTCCTGGTTAGGTGTTAGAATCCTTTAATGAGGTGTCAGGGAGGCCCTGCTCCTTGTAGGTGGAGGAGGCAGTCATCTTGGTAGATGAACTGGAGGTTGCTACCAATTTCCACCAGGCCCCACATCTCTGTCCCATGGCCTAAGTTCCATTATTCATATTAGCTGCCACTGTTTCCAGAAGGTTGTCCTGGGAGTACCAAGCCTCTTTCAAGCCTTTTTCCAGTGATCCAGGTTGGTTGATCACATGAGTTGGATCTCGAAGTGCTGGGATTCAGGAAAGGAGATTTCCAAGGAAGAGACAGGTGAGGTAAGGGAGCGTGGTAGGGTATTTGGTGTGTGTGTGTGTATGTGTGTCTTAAGCAACATGAGAGTCCCAGGTACAGCCATGTGAGGGGTGTAATAGTGGACACCATGATGGTCAGCTCCTGAATCTTTCATATTTATTTATTTGACTGTGCTGGATCTTTAATTGTGGCATGTGGCATGTGGGATCTAGTTCCCTAACCAGAGATTGAGTCATAATTGGTTTGGACTCATAGTCTTAGCTTGAGTTCCCCAGAAGCGATCCTGAGACAAGGAGCCAAGCGCGGCTGGTTTATTTGGAAGATGAGCCCAGGAAGCTCTGATAGAGGAATGGGGATGAGAGACAGGGACATAAAGCAACCAATGGAAGGTGCGTTGTCAAGTCAGTCACCACCATGTCCCTTTGGGGCCCTCTGGGACACTGTGTAAAACACACTTAAGAGTCATCCCACCGTGGGGATGTGGGAGCTGGGGCCTGAATACACTAATTCCCATCTGTCGTTGGGAGGGCTGCCCCAGGGGGTGTTAATTTCCTGGCACTTGGCCCACTGCACATGCACACGCTGGCAGTGCGAGCTCTAGTGAAGCTCACACTGAGAGAAGCAGTGCTGGCTGTTGTGTGTTGCAATGGTGAGCGGAGGGAATACGGGAGAAGAGGGGACATGGGTGACAGAGGACGAGATGGTTGGGTGGCATCACCGACTCAATGGACATGAGTTTGAGCAAACTCTGGGAGATGGTGAAGGACAGGGAAGCCTGGTGTGCTGCAGTGTGTGGGAGTAACAAAGAGTCAGACACGACTGAGCAACTGGACAGCAACATGGGCAGGGGTCATCTACAGCCTGTACNCTCAATGGACATGAGTTTGAGCAAACTCTGGGAGATGGTGAAGGACAGGGAAGCCTGGTGTGCTGCAGTGTGTGGGAGTAACAAAGAGTCAGACACGACTGAGCAACTGGACAGCAACATGGGCAGGGGTCATCTACAGCCTGTACTACCTCCTAGCTGAGCCATCAGTCTTGCTTTTTCAGATCCAGCCTGCTTTGCTGAACTCTTTGTTCTTAGAACTTGTCTTCTGTATGAATCATCTCCGAGTCCAGTCTGAAACCTCTCTCCTGTGGCCATGAGCTCCGTGAGCTGCTCATTTGCTTCCTAGGATCCTGGGAACAGAACGTCCAGCACGTCGATTTCCCTAAGACCTTCCGGATAGAATCCAGACTCTCCCTGAAGGATTGAGGGGACCTTATAGTGGGGGAGGGCAGGGCAGAGGGTCACTGGGCACCAACTCAAGAATCTATAGGTCCTTTGGGCATGCTACCAGAGGCATGACCATTAGCTTCCCATCTGCTGAATTCAAGGCTAAGAAAGAGATAGGAACGATCTCTGAGACTAGAAGACTGCCTCTTCTTCAGGCAGGATTCTGTGTGGGTTAGAAGGCTGATTGCATTCTGTCTACTCCCCTCTCCAGGCATCATACCTTCTCCTGTGGGCCAGGCTCACCTGCTTCCCTGGATGTCCTGGGGCCTATGGGGCAGGATCAGAACAATACCTCTGTCCTATTGTAAATTTCCTTCTGTCTTTCATTACCAGCGGGGACCTGCGATTAACTAATTAATCAGATGTTTACTGAGCACCTCCTGTGTGCCAGACACTGTTTTAGGTGCTCAGAAGACAACACAAAGAGATGATCTAGAATCACAGCCTTGTGGAATCAGAGCCAAGGAGAAACTTAGAACATATGTCATCGTTTGCCAGAAAAGAAACTTGAGGCTGAGAGAGGGCAAGAGAAGTTCTCAAACCACACAGCAAACAGACAGCCCAGCTTGAGAAACCGTGGAAGGTCAGAGGTAACGGATGTAAAGATCGCCTAGCTGAACTGGTCAGTTTTTAGAGACTGAAGCCAGTGGTCAGAGGTGAAAGGTCACTCCAAGTTCTGCCTGCCAGTGAAAGCAGCCTTCTCTCCCACTTCTATCTCCCAAGTCAGGTCTGGGCTCTAGGTTACTGAGAGGAGTATGTGTGAGCATGTCATAGCTTCTCATGCCAAGGGCAGCAGGCAGGAGACACCAGAGACTTTCCCCACCTCCTTCTGGGGCATTCAGAGGCTGCAGCAAGCCCTCCCCTCCCCTCCTGCCTTTCCCCCAGCTCCCTGTACAGCCGTGGCCCCTGGCGTTGCCCACTGGCACAGTGGCCTTGGGCGATGCTGGGAGAGCTCAGCACTGAGGGATGCCCTAAAGTGCCGGAAGCACCGCCACGCTGTCTGGCTCATTGCCTCCCTCACTTTCTCGGGAGCTGAGGGAGCAGGGGCTGTGGGGCTGTCCAGGCGAGGGTGGGCTGCACCCCCTAGTCTCTTCCTGCTCATTCACTGGAGCTGGGACCAGTGAAGGCAGTGGCTCCTTTGGGCTCCCCGTGCAGAATTATAGAGCCAGGCTGAGGGGTGAAAGGAGTGATTGATGGGGAGCTGTGGTTGCTGGTAGAGATCAGTGTGTGTGTCTGTCTGTCTATCTGTCCGTCTGTCTGTGTATGGAAAACCATTGTCAGGAGATAAAATGCTCTCACTGGAAACTTCAACTGGAGCTGGAATGCACTCCCCAAGTCCTCTCACCTCTGGGCATGTACACTCGTCAGTGTTTTTCATGAATATATAAATATACGTGGACATGCATGTGCTGAAGGTGTGCATATGTGTGGCGATACACACAAGAACATGGGTTTATGTTCAGGGAGTCCCGTATGTATGTGTGTGGAGGGCACTGCAGACCTCTTTGGGGGACTCTCTGGGTCCGCCTTTATCCCACTGTCCCCCCAGTGGCCCCTGGTTGTCCTTGCCTTGACTCCTAGAGCCATCAGCCCAGCACTCTGTCTGGCTTGCGTTATAACTGCCTGCTACCCCTTCTAGGAGGCCTGGAGTGGGGGTAGGGACAGGCCGAGGCTGGCCTGAAGCTCCAGGCTAATTTTCCCGGCCTCCATCGATCCAGCAGCTTCTTCTGAGTCTATTAGCAGTCGGCGAGTGAAAATATCCCCCATCGCAAGCCCTGACCTAAGACAGGGAGGAATCCATAGCAATTTGTTCAAACAGAGGGAAGCATTTCCCTCTGATTTGTATTTCAATTTATTCCAAGCAGGAGGGGGGTCAGGGTGGGGGTGGGGCGAGCCCTGGCATGGTGGCCAGAGTTGGGCCCCTAGGCTGTCCCCCTTGGC
>SJYX01019547.1:257056-269283 GCA_006410675.1 Oreotragus oreotragus
CCCCCTTGGCTAACATCCATGGAGAAAATTCTCCCATGGGGGATGGGGCTCTTTGATGAAATTCCCCTTCCAGGTTGCAGTGAGAATTCTCTTCAGGAGCCCAGGGGGCAAGTTGGAATTTGCCTTAAAATGAGTCCTTGAGAATTGGCGGCTTCCTCGCTGGGCCTCCTGGTGCTGGCAGTCCCTGCCGCATCTGTGACTTGGGGTGTATGCTTTTGGAGGAAGGAAAGAGTGAGCTGGAAGCACCTGCCAGGGACTTGCCATTTCTGCTCAGCGGTCCTCCTTACCACGCGGCCCCATCGGTGACAGCCCTCATGCTGCTTGGCTCTTCTCAGCCAAGGGCCTGGGGAGGGGCATGTTCCTTGACTCCGTAGTCATTATACTCTGTGAAGAAAGGGCTTTATGGTCAAATGGAAAGCACTGGAATAAACCAAGTTATGTGGATGTGTTTGCATGCCTGCCTGCGTGCTCAGTCAAGTCCGATTTGGCGACCCTGTGGACTGTAGCCCGCCAGGCTCCTCTGTCCATGGGATTCTCCAGGCAAGAATACTGGAGTGGGTTGTTATGCCCTCCTCCGGGGATCTTCTAGACTCCGGAATCGAACCCGCGTCTCCTGCAGCTCCTGCGTTGCAGGCAGGTTCTTTACCGCTGAGCTACTGTGTTTACNTGTGGACTGTAGCCCGCCAGGCTCCTCTGTCCATGGGATTCTCCAGGCAAGAATACTGGAGTGGGTTGTTATGCCCTCCTCCGGGGATCTTCTAGACTCCGGAATCGAACCCGCGTCTCCTGCAGCTCCTGCGTTGCAGGCAGGTTCTTTACCGCTGAGCTACTGTGTTTACTGCAGGCCTTTTCAGAGCCTTTAAGAGTATGCTCTTTTGTGCTGTGACTCAGAGGGAGAGAGAAGGTACAGCATCCTTATCTGGCGATGGGCTCTGTGAGCCTTGTGTGGCACCCAGGTTAGGAGACACTGTTTTTTCTTTTCCTGGGGGGATTTGTTGATAAAGCTTAGAAAAGTGAAATATTGTAGCAAAAGTCTCCTAGACCAAAAGCAGGGAAATAGTTCCAAAATCCTAGTTTCTATCCACCAAAGTGGCGCCAGAGAGAAACAAATCAGCAGTACCTCTGAAATTCCCAGGGAGTTGGTTACAAATATGGACTCTGAAGAGTCAGGCTGGTGGTTCTGCACAGGGCCTGGGAATCTGCATTGCAAAGGGCTCCCCACCCGTCCCCCACAGGGTGACACAAGGGAGGGGCAGGGGAGTCCGTGGAGGGCAGAGAACTGAGTTCCAGGCTAGCAGACAGAAAGCCTGGGTTCGAGCCTCAGCTCTGCTAGTGCCTGTGACCCTGAGTGGAAGGAGCGCTCCCTTCTCCACGCCTCAGTCTCCTTCGCTACCAAAGAAGGCTAAATAGGACTTTAGAAATAATGCCCTTTCTGGCTCTTAGAAATAAGGCCAGGAGCCTGCAGATATACAGTGGACCCCAGAAATGTATCAGGCCTCACCATCTGCGGTAGATAAGACAGCGTCCTTTCATGCAAAGCCCTTGCAGGCCCTGGGGAGATGGCGTTTTGAGAGGAGTGCAGATCACGTACAGAATAATAACACTGGCTGGCGTGCTTGGGGGCTTACTGTGAACCAAACAGTTTTAAACACTTCACCTACATTTACTTACTTATTCCTTTCCACAACAACCCCATTTTACAAATGAGAAAACTAAGGCTTGGATAACTTGCTGAAAGTCTTAACTTTCTGAAAGTTGAGTGTATAAAAGGGCTCCATCCCGCCCCTCTGGTTTTCTGACCCCTCTAAATTCCTTCACAGCCCTCAACATGAATCTGGAACAAATTCGTGAGACATCCCTAACGGTCTAGTGTCTGCTTCGAGTCCCTCCACCCCTGGGATATAGCGTGGGCCACAGAGGCTGGTCTCCTGTCCCCATCTCTTGGTCCTGTTTAATCATCCCAAGAGCTGTCCCTTCTTGACAGGACGTATACTGTTTGGGATTTCCCTGGTGGTCCAGTGGCTAAGGCTCTGCACTCCCAGTGCAGGGGCCCCAGGTTTGATCCCTGATCAGGGAACTAGAAGTCGCATGCCGCTACCAAGAGTTCACATGCTCCAACTAAAGATCCCGGATGCCACAGCGAGGATCGAAGACGCCGAGTGCAACTAAGACCAGTTGCACTCAAAAAAAAAAAACACATACAGTTTGGCCAGGTATTTACATAAATTGTATTTAAGCCTCACACCAGCCCTGGGAGAAGGCATTATTGTTCGCATCTCTTGCTCCTGAGGCTGAGGCTCAGAGAGGTGAAGTAACTTGCCCGGTGTCACCCAGCTAGAGGGTAGCAGAGCCAGAAATGAGCCCCAGATTGCCTTCTCTTTCCATGTCTCTCCAGCAGACCCCTCCTCCGCCCAGTTTCTGTTGTCACGACCCCCCAACCCCGCCCCCCGCTTCAGGGTCGTCCTAGCAATAACCACACTCTGAAACCATCCTGCTCCCTTCTGTTTCCTTCTTTGCCGTCCGTCTCCCCAAGAGTGCTCTTTCAGGGCTGGTCCTCGTTTGCTTTTCGTGACAGCCTCTTGAGCATCCAGCGCCGCGGCCAGCTGGGAGCCTTCGCCGTTCGATAGACTGAACGAGGGGATTATGTCGCAGTGGCTCTTGACTCAGGCCCCGGCCTGGCTGCCTTTGGAATGAGAAGGTGCTGTTTGCTGGCAGTGCCTCCCGGGCGTGTGTGGAGCAAGAGGCTGAGACTCAGTGGGACACAGCCCCTTTTGGGAGGACTGTAACTTGGCGGGATCTCTGTTGGTTTAGGGTTTCTGTTTGTAAGCGGAGTTGGGGAGGCTGACTCATGGTAATGAGACAGTGGGGGTGATGGGCAAATTGGAATGCCTCGGCCAAGGGGGCCTAGCTGTGTGCGCATGTGCTAAGTCGCTTCAGCCGTGTCCTGTGCTTTGTGACCCCATAGACTCTAGCCCGCCAGGTTCCTCTGCCTGTGGGATTCTCCAGGCAAGAATACTGGGGTGGGTTGTCATTTCCTCCTCCAGGGGCTCTTCCCGACCCAGGGATGGAACCCGTGTCTCTGATGTCTCCTGCATGGGTATTTGATTCTTTACCACTAGCACCACCTGGGAAGCCCAAGGGATCCTGGGTGCCTTGCAACTAGCCAGCACTTGCTCCAGAAGGAACATCTACACTGGGAAGAAGTCGGTCATGGGAAGCGGCTCATCAAGAAGGACTTGGAGTAAAGGGTGAGGGTGACTGAGGAAACTGGATAACCTCAGTGAACAATGTCATCAAAGGGAGGTGGGTGGATGCTCTTTCTTTATCTAATAAAAGTGATACAGTAAAATCTTGAGCAAATACCTTGGTGCCTTTTTACATGCGCATCCACCCTTATAACAACCACTCAGATTAGGACTATGAATATTCCGATCTCATTAGATGGGATCCCATCTCCTCCCCAGAAGCTTCTCTTGTGCCTTCTTAGTAAATAATCCCTCACCTCCACCCAAGGGCAACCATGGCTTAGACCTCTGTTACTATAAGACTGGTTTTTTTTTTTTTTAGTTCTGAATTTCAAATATATGAAACCATACACACTGTTTCCTCTTTTATGTCTGAGTTCTTTTCACTCAAATTGTGCTGTGAGATTCAATAGCATTGTTGTGTCTATCCATAGTTCTTTTTTCACTTCTGTGTAATATTCCATTGTATGAATATGTGAGAATTAATTTACCCTTGTTGCTCTTGATGGACATGGGGGTTGTTTTTTGTTTTCAGTTGTAATGAATGAAGCTGTTGTGAATATTCTTGGACCTATTGTTTGGTTGTCATAGGCACTAATTTCTATTGGGTACATACCCAGAAATGGGATTCCTGTGTCACGGGGTATATACTTGTTTAACCTGAGTTTTGTTTGTTCAGTTGCTCTGTTGTATGTGACTCGTTGCAACACCATGAATGGCAGCATACCAGGCTTCCCTGCCCTTCACTATCTCCCAAAGTTTGCTCAAACTCATGTCACTGAGTTGGTGATGCCATCCAAACATCTCATCCTCTGTCACTCCCTTCTCTTAACCTCAGTCTTTCCCAGCATCAGGGTCTTTTCCAGTGAGTTGGCTCTTTGTATCAGGTGGCCAAAGTATTGGAGCTTCAGCTTCCGCAGCAGTCTTTAGCCTGTGTAGGTGCTGCTAAAATCTCTTCCAAAGAGGTTCTATCATTTGAGAGTTGGATAGTCTTAGTGGTTAATATCATTAANCTTTCCCAGCATCAGGGTCTTTTCCAGTGAGTTGGCTCTTTGTATCAGGTGGCCAAAGTATTGGAGCTTCAGCTTCCGCAGCAGTCTTTAGCCTGTGTAGGTGCTGCTAAAATCTCTTCCAAAGAGGTTCTATCATTTGAGAGTTGGATAGTCTTAGTGGTTAATATCATTAAAGGAAGTTGGATAATCTTAATGATGTCATCATCCATGATGCCAGCTTACAGCCCCATGGCCAGCGAGGAAGCGAACCTGTCAGGTAGTCAGAAGCCTTGTGTCTGCGGGTCAGGCCCCATCTTTCCCAGCTTGTGCTGTCCAGGCCCTGAGAAAGTTCAGCTCTCTACCTCACTTTCAGAATTCCTTATCAGTCACCAAAGCATCTGTCATTACAACACAGCTTGGCTATGGGCAAGCCATGCTGTCCAAGATTACAGCTTATCTTCCACTGGAGCCTGTTAAATCGATGGCTTCCTTGTTGAGAGGCACCCCAGGCCTCTTGCAGACATCCAGGCAGCCTCTGGTCTTACCAGCAACTGGCACACGCATCATACATTGGTGGGTTGTTTCCTGTTGAGATTTCCTGAGGACCTTGGCCACAGATGGCTATCTCTTTCAATGCATTTCCATTTCAGGGGATGACAGTTTCAGGCTTGTTCCCCATATTCCAGGGTGCACCTTGCACAGGGATTACGTGCTATTGATAAAATTCATAGAAAGCATGAATTGAAAAAAGATGTCAGAAGTTATCTAGCACAGGCACCTCCTACAGGTGGGGAAACTGAGGTCCTTGAGGTCTGACTTGCCCCAGGCCAAACAGCTTGTCTCCTGACCACTAGCCTAGGTCCATTGCTCCAGGGCAGCCAGACTGGACACTCAGACTCTGGCTTGGTGGCAGCTGCCACTGTTTGCAGAACCTGCTGCTGTTTGCAGAGACTCTCGTGGTTAAACCCAACCTACATCACTCCCAGTGGTTGCACCCCCGCCCCCCGCTCCCACCCTCTGCTAACTTCTATGGCCAGGCTGCCTCTGTGGACCTATCTCTGTCACTAGTTCATGACTGTCCTGTCACTGTTGGTTGGAGAGACTCTGTTAATTAAGGTACTACTTGTGACAACAGTAAGAACACATCAGAGTTCTACTAAGCACTTCTCATTTATCCTGTGTTATCATCACTCCTGAGGGCTTCCCAGGTGAAGCTAGTGGTAAACAACCCAGCTGCCAGTGCAGGAGATGTAAGAGATATGGGTTTGATCCCTGGGTCAGGAAGATCCCCTGGAGGAGGGCATGGCAATCCACTCCAGTATTCTTGCTTGGAGAATTCCATGCTGGCTGCAGTCCATAGGATCGCAAAGAGTCGGACATGACTGAGGTGACTTAGCATGCACGTATCATCACTTCCACCCTTGTGAGTTGTCAGGCTTGGTAGCATTNATGGGTTTGATCCCTGGGTCAGGAAGATCCCCTGGAGGAGGGCATGGCAATCCACTCCAGTATTCTTGCTTGGAGAATTCCATGCTGGCTGCAGTCCATAGGATCGCAAAGAGTCGGACATGACTGAGGTGACTTAGCATGCACGTATCATCACTTCCACCCTTGTGAGTTGTCAGGCTTGGTAGCATTCTCTCATCTTAGAGATGAGAAAATGAAGGTCCGGAGGTCACTAGTGTTTTACCCTGGGTAATATGGAATATTAGTCTGCCCTGTCAACTTGCAGGAAGACCCCTATTCCTTGAGGACTGGTTCAAAAGCTACCTCTTCCACAGTCTTCTGTGATTCTTCCTCCAACAGTGATGTCTTTCTCCCCTGACCTCCTAGGGCTTTCTTTACCTCTTTTACAATGCTTAGCACCTTCACCATGGAATATTCCTATACATTCATTCATTCAGTGTTCACTGAGTACCTGCTGTATTCAGGGCTGGGGATATCAATGTAAGCTCATGGTTGAGTGGGCAGAAAGATGGGAATCCTGAGTTTGATAGTCACACAGACTGATGCTTTGTTGCTGTGCTGGAAAAGTGATGGCTGCCGAAGCGGGAAGGATGTAAGTCAATCATGGAATGCTTGCTAGAGGACGTTACACATTGTATGAACAGGTTTTATCTCCCTGCGCCTCTTTAGGGCAAGGACTCAAGTTTTCACTCTATTGTGTCCCTTGTACCCTGGATCAGGTCTCCTACCTCCACCTCGTCCACCCTCATCTGCGAGCAGACATGTTTGAACTTGAGGTCTTGCCCTCTTTCCCAGAGCCCAAGTACTGGTGGGCTGGGGGTTGGTTTGCTTTCAGGACAGTGGGGTTAAGACACCAAAGGAAGGCTGCGAACTCCTCCGGTTCCATCATCTTCCCTTTGGTCCCCCAGCCCTGGCCAGACCCCAGCCCCCAGGCACTGTGAGAGGGTCAAGGAAGACATGTAGTCTTAGGAGAACTTCCAGGTTCCCTGGTGAAGACTTCTGTTCCTAGGAGAGGAGGCTGGCATAGGTTCCGTGAGCAATGAGGGAACGGTAACAGGCCTTTGGGTGAGGGGAGTGATGTGTGGTCTGTGGGGCTGGGGGATATCTTGGTCAGGTTCACTAAAAGTTGAGCCTGGAGTGATTGGTGGGAGTGAGTTCAGGCAAGTGATTTGCTGAGAAAGTGCTCCCAGGACAAACTGAAAGGGGACGAGAGAAACAGCTGGGTGACAATGTGGTTTAGTTGACTTAGTCTCAGCCAGTTCCCGGGGTGGGGGCAGAAGGGCTCTGGAGCGTGAATGGAACCATAGTCACCCTACTTGAGGCAACACAGCTGGGCCTTTGCATCATGTCCATCAGGTCACTGGTGTGTGTATGTGTGTGGGGGGGTACCAGTGGGCAAGGGGTGACCCCCTAGGCATGTTTGGTCCAGGCAGTGCTCACTGTCTGAAGGCAATTCCTTGGGGCAGGTGAGCTCTATGTGTCTCACAGCTGACACCAAAGCTGGGAATGGAGGCACCTGTCAGATGTGGAGAGCAGCCTCCACGACTGGGGTCTAAGACATAATGCTCATTGAGTGATAACCAATTTGCACAGATTACCAAGCCTCCTCACAATCCTTGGCTCATTGAAAAGCACCTCTCTCTCTCTTTTTAAAAATATTTTTATTTATTTTTTGACTGTGCCGGGTCTTAGTTGCAGCACACGGGATCTTCCATCTTCGTTGCAGCACGTGGACTCTGAGCTGCGGCGTGGGGAATCTAGTTCCCCGACCGGGGATCAAACCCCTGTCCCCTGCATTGGGAGCATGGAGTCTTAGCCACTGGACCACCAGGGAAGCCCCAAAGAACACAGATCTCTTGCAAGAGCAGTGGGATGGGGAGGAATTGCCCCTTTCCTGAGTCTTTGACCCTCCTGGTTCTGGCCTAGGGGCCCCAGGAGGAGCTCAACGGGATGAGACCTCTGAGGGATATGCTGGGGAGCTCTGGGTGACACACTCAGGAGGGAGCCTTAGATCTCCTCTGGCCTCCGAGCCTCCTGTCTAAACCTCCCCGTCTCCCGCCAGCTCCAGCCCAGGCTCAGATCGTGCACGCGGGCCAGGCATGTGTGGTGAAAGAGGACAACATCAGCGAGCGCGTCTACACCATCCGGGAGGGGGACACCCTCGTGCTGCAGTGCCTCGTCACTGGGCACCCTCGGCCCCAGGTAAGCCCCCGCCCTGGCTTGTGGGTGTCCCCCTGCCCTTGCCTGCTCACTCCCCGCCCCACTCCAGGATCAGAAGAGGCAGTGGGACCTGAGACTGGAGGCAGATGGTAGCAGGCCAGCAGAAGACAGGCGCCTGGGGCTGGGGAAATGGCTGGAAAATAGACTCTGTGGGGAAGGGCTAGACTGTGGGCTTATTCACCTGGAAACACTGACAACTGAATGTCAGCTCCATTCCACTCCATGCCCTGTGCCTGTGAGCGAACACTCCTGCAGATAAACCTTCAGCCACTGTGAAGTCAGACCATGTGCCAAGCACCGTGCTAGGTGCTTTCTCCAGTGTTTCCTCCTTGAAGCCTCACAGCCAGGCTGTGAGGAAGGCATTAGGGCCTCCATTGTAAGCGGAGGAAATCAAGGATCAGAGAGGTTGGGTAAACTCCCAAGGTCACCTAGCACTTGTGAAGGCAGAAGCCGAATTTGAATCCAGAAGCAGTGTTAGCACGCTTCCTCTTTCAGTTGGGGGACCCAGGAGTTACCAACAACATATAACACAATTGCAAACAACAACAAGAAGCAAACAAAAAACACATAATATAACCACTACTCCAGGAGGTGTCCAGTATGCAAACCCCACAGAAGATGGGTATCTGGAAAAGCCAGGTGTGAATTTTGTCCCAGACCCACTGTATGTTTCAGGCAGGAAGTGCTGGCTGGTTATCACTGAGAGCTGGCAGGAAGAGGTAGGAGGGTGGAATTTGCTGGTGAGCTGCTGTGACCTTTAAAAGCAGCAGAAAAGGTTTTGGTTGGCTCCTAGGAAGCACAGTGATTGCAAGGTTCTTTTTTGGAGGGGGGATAATATTGGGAACAGGGACAGCTTTAGTAGGTTTGACCTTAAGACAAGCAGATGGACAAGAAACGCCCAAAGGTTTTAGTCTGAAACTGCAATCGTCACTGCTTGCTCCTTCTTAAGGATTTGTTTGGAAGTGGAAACAATCCTGCCAGTCTTCAGGATGCTTCTCGTCTAGGTGTGAGTTTAGGGGTGGTCCTCTCTAAAGCCTAATCCTAAGAGAGAGAAGGCAATGGCACCCCACTCCAGTGCTCTTGCCTGGAAAATCCCAGGGACGGAGGAGCCCGGTGGGCTGCAGTCCGTGGGGTCACTAAGAGTCGGACACGACTGAGCAACTTCCCTTTCACTTTTCACTTCCATGCATTGGAGAAGGAAATGGGAACCCATCCCAGTGTTCTTGTATGGAGAATCCCAGGGACGGGGGAGCCTGGTGGGCTGCCATCTATGGGGTCTCACAGAGTCGGACACGACTGAAGCGACTTAGCAGCAGCAGCAGCAGCAGCAAACTCTCCCTAAGGCTGCACTGACCACCTGTGGGTGTCCCCCTTGTGCATCGCATGTAAGAGTCATTCATGGGTATGAGTGTGTGTCCANCTGCCATCTATGGGGTCTCACAGAGTCGGACACGACTGAAGCGACTTAGCAGCAGCAGCAGCAGCAGCAAACTCTCCCTAAGGCTGCACTGACCACCTGTGGGTGTCCCCCTTGTGCATCGCATGTAAGAGTCATTCATGGGTATGAGTGTGTGTCCATACACCCGTTATATATTCCGGTTTATAGTTTCATTGTTCTTCCTGCTACCTAGGTTCAATCCCTTGGGCTCATATTTGACTCAGTCCCATATCAGTCTCCACCTGCAGCCAGGCCTATCTTTTTATGTCTCGCGTGGATCTCCTTCTATTCCTCATTACCCGTTGAGGTCAGACCTTCTGTCCTGTCCCTTGGACTATGGCAGTAGACTCTGACTGGCCTCCCATTCTCCCCTCCCCTCCCCAAATCCATTCCTGCACCCTGTTCCCAGAGTCATCACCCTCAGACCTGCTAGCTACATCGTATCACTCCCCTGCCCACATGGATCCGCATTACCTACCAGACCCAGTTCAGGCTCCTAGGGGTGGAATGGAAGACCTCCCACAGCCCAGCCCCCACCTACCTGTCCTGTCTGATCTCCCACCACCATCCTCCTCACACCCTGTCTTTGGTAAACCTGTCCAGAAATACCCTGTTCACTCTTGCTATAGCCACTGCTCACCTTCTCTCTCTCTCTTTTTTTCACTACACCGTGTGGCTTTTGGGATCTTAGTTCCCTGACCAGAGATCCAGCCTGTGCCCCTGTACTGGAAACATGGAGTCTTAACCACTAGGCTGCCAGGGAAGCCCCTAGCTGCCACTCTTTACCTCTTCTGAAATGCCTTCCAGTGCCTTTTTTGCTCATTTCCTTGCAATAAATATTAAGCACCTGCTATGTGCCAAGCACTATGGTGAGTCCTGAGGATACAGCTGGAGTTCCCACTGCCATGGAGCATCCACATTCTCGGGGTGGAGCAAATACCATCCATCTCATGACCTGCTTTGTGGTCACATCGGGGAATGAGTGCGCCTGAATTCCCTACTCCCAACTAACAGCAAGAGAGAGGGAATGTCTATGGCCAAAAGGGAGAAGAACTCTACAGCAATGGCAGTAAGCAAAAGCTGAAGAACCTGGTCCTTGGAGGGACTTAACCACATACTCACTTCAGAGACAGTAGTATTAATACACACGTGGGTGGTATGAGCTGAGGGCCAGAAGCTCATCTATGACTAGAGCTGGAGCCGGACCCTCTACCTAAAACTGGAAGCTTAATACGAGTGATACCACTTATGAATGGGGACCAGATCTCTGCCCCACAGCCCAGAGTCACAGCAGGAAGCAGACTTGTGCTTCAGGCTGAGGGTGCAAACAGAGTCACCTTTGAGGGAATAACTCTAATCCAGTCTGTGTCTTGCACTATCCAAATGGTAAGGAAATCTTAAGCTGCGAAACATATAAAAACTGGTTTGAACCTGTGAATCCATGTATCTTGGGTGTAGGCAGCCATATAGTTACACCCCAGACAGGCAAGTCAGGACCCAAGTGGGACTTTTGAGATAATTCCTACTGAATACAAGCCCATGAGGGTGAATTCTTAAAACATCTTAAAACACAGTGCTGGGAGAGCCAGTCCATAGACCCCAAATAATTGAACAACTCACATCTGAGAAAACAGAGATCATAGAGCAATCTGGAGGGAATCCTTAAAATAAATATGTTTAAAATGTTTAAAGAGATAATGGAAGGAATAGAATCCACAAGACAGGAGATTATAAAACCTGATCAGTTAAGGATATGGGAAAAAGCAAACAGAAATCCTAGAAGTAAAAAATGATACAGTCTTTAGAAAAATTTGGCCTCAAAGCCGTAGAAGTAGCTGAAGAAAAAACTGGTGAATTGGACGATAGATCCAAATCAGCTACAATGCAGTCTGGAGAAGACAGAGGGATGCCAAGTGTGAAAAGGAAGCTGGGAGAAAGAGAAGCTATAACATAAATCAAGGCATTCTAGAAAGACTAGAGAAAACTTAGAGGTGGCAATCTTTAAAGAGATAGAGGCTGAGAGTTTTGTAGAACTGAAGAATACTATAAATTCTTTGATGGATAAACCAGGCCCTAAGCAGTTTGTAAATAAACCCCATCTAGGTAAATCATGGTAAAACCGCAAAATGTCAAGTACAAAAAGAAAAAAGTCTTTTTCACGGTCTTGTTCTTTCTCCCAAACACCCTCTGATCAACGCCTGAATGGCCTGAAGCTGCTGTAGCCCTCCCAAAGTTTTGTAACCCCTGGGTCTATCAGAGTAGAGAGCGGGTGGTGAGATGAGAGTATCAGAGACACCATCACTCCCGCCAAATTCTGGTCACACCGAACATTCCTGGTGCAAAGTGGGAGGGAACTATAGGAAGGTGTGACTATCAGGAGGTGGAGACCATTGGGGGCCATCCGTGGTAGAGGCTGGCTACCACATAGACCTCTTTCATACATGAGAAGTCTGAAACTAGGAGATGAGTAAACTACCCATGCCACTAAGCTAAAAAAATGGGATAACAAAAATTTAATCAAAGTCTTACTCTTCCAGGCACTAACTATATACTCGTTTAGTTTTCCCAATAAGCCCAGGAAGGGAGTAATATTTCCGTTTTAGAGACGCAGAAAGGAAGGCCGGAGAGGTTGGGTAACTTGCCCACAAATCGATTCTCTTAACAACTGCACATTCTACCCTATTAAAACCTCCTCCCTCTGCTCCTAGATTGCCCGGGCTCTTCACTGAGAGGTCCCACCTCCAGTGTGCAGTTCTTCGAGGCTGTTTGGGTTAGCTTCCCAGGCCTGCGTATAGACTGCGTGCACTTGGGAAAAGAGTGGGAGTGGGCGGGGAGCCCCCCACCCCCCAGGGAGGCACCCCCCCA